>CAIGRQ010290527.1:0-13606 GCA_903798375.1 Fraxinus sp. D2006-0159
CAAATTTTATAACCAATTGTGGAAAAAATTATCACTTTAATAGACAATTTCTATCTAAAACAAAGCCAAACGAACACAATTTTAAAATTTTTCGGGTGGAAAATTATATCAATCAAACACACTTAATTAATAATTTCCTGAAAAACAAGTTATATGCAATTATTTTTCTTAAAAATTATTTTGTTTATACCTATTTTCCACCCTTACAATCAATCCGAGTCTAAAAGTCTGCTATTAGCAAGAGAATATAACTGATAAATTCCATCTTCATTTGGGAACAAAATTCAGTTACCTCTCTACTTTTCCTCTCCTTTATTTTCCCTCGTCTCCTTCCTATTTTCCTATCCTCTTGGCTCTTGTTTTCAACAGAACACATCCCTATTCAAGAAAATCCAAATATATCTCAACAAAATACGAAGTATAAAAAACTGATATAGTTTTTTCTGATGCACACACTCCCTCACACGACTCAGCAATTCAGAATGGCCAACCATTCAAGATAACACACACCCCTTCTCCAAATCAATCCGCCACGTGTCAATCATATGTTCCCACATTTACTATTTCTCTCTCTTTCTTGCTTGTCCAAATTTGGTGAATTGTCTGAGGGGGGTAATTATTGTCTTCTCATCCTTGAACCTCGCTTCAAAAATTCAGATTGAGTGAAAAGAAAATAAAAAGATCTTGGAAAGGCGAAATCAAGAATGGCATCGACAGCTGCTTCTTTGGGTTCGTCAACTTTGATTCAGTCAATTGGTGGGGGTCTTAAACTTCAAAAATCTTCTCTCTCTAATGCTAATTCACTCACTTTTACGAGGTATATAGCGGTTATCTATGTCTTTCTTGGGTAATTCTTTATCAACATTATGTCTTTCTATTGTTTGCGATAAAAAATTTTGGTTCTTGATTCTTGGAATTTGGTTCTGAAAGTCAAATTAACAAATTGTTTGAATTTTTCCCAGAGGGGTCTTGAATCGCTTGATAGTTAATTAAATGTGTTACATAGTAAATGAGACAATGGGTTTTTTTATCTGGGTATGGATTTAGTTTGGCTATTGATAGGTATACTTTGGTAATTAGTTTGTGAATTTGCATATGCAAAGAAGTTATCTTATGGCCTATGGGTATTGATCTGAATATGCTCAGGAATCCTAGTGGAAGGAAAGTCAATTAGAAGTCTAATTAGTTTGTGAAATATGCGAAATAAGTAACATTTGGATATCTATCAGATGTTTAGAGTTGAGTATTTGGTTATATGAATATGCGTTAGGTAAATGTTAGCGTGTTCAACAGTTTTAGTTACCTTGTAAATGAGTTTGCTGATTTATTACTAATTCAGGTAAATGTTAGCGAATATGCTTATTTGACTTATAAAAGTAATTTATAAGACAGAATTTGATGAGTGATAAAGCATATGTTTGTGTGGTTGTGTGAGAAAGTTCCTCTTTGGATCATAAGAAAGCACATTGAATATATTCTTTATTTTCCCTAGACATTACTGCAAAATCTATTTTCCCTTTTAAGTAATAACTGACCTCAATTGTCAAAAATAACGGTTTTTCGCAGTTCAAAGTAGATAAACTAATGCATCTACCAGAAAATATGATCATGTGACTTTATGTATTCTTTTCCAGAAGCCCGCAAGGGTGGAGGGAGGGAGAAGAAATTTTACTGCTATTAGCTTTTGCATCCTTATTGCCTACTCAACACTTATTCTTACAGTGTTCCCACATATGTTTCAGATGAAAAGATATATATCAAATTAATTTTTTCTTAGTTGCTCCTTGCATCTGATCTATTATCAGCACGGTACTCTTTTTTCACTAGGCTCTTAAAGAACTAAGACGTTTCTAAAAATTTATTTGACTTTCCTATGTCCTCCCTTTCAGCCAAATACATCACTAAATGTGTATCTTCACCTATACAGTCTGCCAAAAAGAAGATAATCAATTTCTATATATTCCCGTTGATAGGAGGGTGTCAATCAGATAGGCAAGCTCGAACCTCAAGACAGATATTCCCCAGTTCATATATTATTAATCTTTGACACGTTTACTTTTAGACGAGAGTGAAAATACATAATTTGGTTCAAAACTTTCATGTAAACAGTTTTAGATTAAAATTTGGTGCGTAGTTGTTATTCAAAGGACAATAAGACATCGGTTGTTCTGTGTTAGCCTTTGAGGTTAAGTTACTTGATGCAATCCATCATATGCAAGGCTTGATTCAGTTTTTCAATATTTTATTGTCAATTTTAATTAGGGTCTTATATGTAATTTGTTTGGAAAATAGGGATTTAGTACGATTTAAATTTTGCTTTGCAGTAGTTTTTTTTTTTCATTTCAATTGTGATCCAAACGGTATTCGTACGCGAATCAACGTTTCATGATTGCGTGTTATTATTCTTGCTCGTTTTTGTTTGCATCAATTGGTATTACAGCATAGTCACACTCCTTATAGAGATGAGTTGATGTTTGTGGAGTCTTTGTGGTTGAGATTTAATACTGATAGGACATGACACAAATCTACGATGCATCGATTTGGTTTGAGCAACTGATGGATATGTTGAGGGCCCAACAATGGAGATTGTTGGGGGCCCTTGAAGGCGGTCGGTGCAGGAAGGTGACAATAGGGATCAGCACAACAGAGTTGTGGGAGCGGATGGCTCAACAACCGTTGGTTGTGGAGGACTCCAACAACAATGATTATCTTTTGTCATTTCAATTCTGAGTAACAAATGGATGTTGATTTTGTTGAAGATTACTACAGCCTACCAATTTTTGACAAGGAACCAAAAGTCGAAATTGTGAGGAGTGGCTTGAGGAATTTGAAATATAGTAAGTGGATTCCTTTACCTCTTGGGATTCATCTCTTCTATATGATATTGGAGTGAAGGATCAAATAGGCAGAATGACATTAGTACACAAATCATGGTTAATTAGAGATATAATATCTGGTTCTAATGTTAAGAGTGTTGAATATGGTAACGTTGGGAAGCAGATTGTGCCTCAATTTTACTTAGCAGAATTAATACTGGTGTAGATAAGCAGGTACAACATGCTGACGTTGTTTTCTTCATTGGTGCTTGCACAAAGTTTCCCACTTATGCACATTGACTGGCTGAAGGGATGCTCTATGATTATTTTCTTAATAATCGTTTTCTCTTTAAACTTGCCTATGTTCGCAAAAGCTGTCTGCAAAGGGATGGGAGTGTTATTCCCAAATATTTGAAGACAACAAAATTGATGATGGATGCCCAAAATTTTGTTAAAGTGGTAATTTGTGATGTCGCTCAGTACCAAAGTAATGATGGTGTGATGGCAATAGAGTTTGGGACGTGCATTTATGGCACCTAAAGTCAGTACTAATATCTTGATTCATTCTAGTGTTGACTTATCGGACAAACTGCTACCATTATGAGGAATTGGATAAAATCATGATACAATATTCGAGGACGAAACTTCTCCAATCTGAGGAGAATGACGCAATCTACCATATGCAAGCTTGATTCGGTTTTTCATTATTTTCTTGACTATGGTATTTTATTTAATTAGGGTCTTGTACATAATATGTTATGAAGTTAGGGATTTAGTCTGCAATTTAAATTAAGCTTTGCATTAGGTTTTTAAGGTAGCTGCTGATAACACTTTGGGGGGTTTGTTTAATTGATTGCATCAAAATAATATAATTGTGAGATTTTTCTCCAATTTTGATCAAACATAATTCCTGCGCGAATCAACATTTCGTGATCTTGATCGCTTCTGTCTGCATCGTTACTTTCGGCATTAGAGAGTAGATTTCTGTTTTATTTACAAGAAGGTTTGACCAAATGACATATATAATACTAACATCTGTTTCGTGAATTTTATCAAAAGAAATTTGGTTGTTTAAGCATTGACCCTTGGTGCACAAACCTGAAAGTTATTTTCTGCTTGTACCCGATTTGTGCCTGTGGCCATAAACATTTTAGTGGACTTGCAGTCCCTTTCTCATATTATTCTGTCTTCAATCCAGGAGAAGATCTCGAACCATAGTGAAGGCAACTGCTCGGGTTGATAAGTTCTCCAAAAGTGACATCATTGTTTCTCCATCTATTCTTTCTGCTAATTTTTCCAAGTTAGGAGAGCAGGTTTGTTTTTCATTTCTCATATTTTCTTTTGTAGCCATGTCTTAGATCTCAGATGCAGAGTTCTAGCTACTGTTGAAATTCATTATATTTGCGACTGCTGTATCTAGAGGTGATTGATCTTCTAGGTCTATGAGGTTCACCCTTTTATATGTTATGTATCTAGATCAAAGCAGTCGAGCTAGCAGGTTGCGATTGGATTCATGTTGATGTGATGGATGGTCGTTTTGTTCCAAATATTACAATCGGGCCTCTTATAGTTGATGCCCTGCGCCCCATTACAGACCTTCCATTAGACGTGCATTTGGTATTCTTCAATTTTCATTTATTTTTATTAATTTCAGGCCTACAGTGCATGAAAATGCTTTTTTGCTAAAATAGAATTAAAGCATTGCAGATGATCGTGGAACCTGAGCAAAGAGTTCCTGATTTTATAAAGGCTGGGGCTGATATAGTCAGTGTACACTGTGAACAATCTTCCACCATCCATTTGCATCGCACCATAAATCAAGTAAGAACATGAAATTGTGATGCAATATTTATTGCTACTTGTGTTGAAGTTTTAATTAAATGTATTCAACCGTGTCAAGCTTTGCATGTAATTTTCTAATTTTACCATCGATATTTCAAAAGAGAGCATGGAAAAACAATTAACCACAATCAATTTGTCTCACATTGTGTTGCCTGTTTTGTGAAGAAAACCTGAGACCTTGCCATGTCAAATGGTGAATTCTATAACTTGTGCATTGGTCTAATGTCAAGCACCATTTCTAGTATGATGTTGGAAAGTTTTCTCTGCAATTAGTAAGGTCGTGTTATGTATGGATATCTGTATTGTCTAAAAATGAGTTTTTTAAACTTTAGAAGGAAAAACTAAAATTTTGTAATTTGTGGAAGGAAGGGATGAAGAAGGAAAAAAGGAGATAATAAGTTTGGATGTACAAAATTTTGGGTTAGGACGTTTAATTGACTTGAGAAGTATGATTTATTGGTTTGTAAGTTTGAAATAGCTTGGAAAGTATGAACTATGTATAAGTTCAGCTTTCGACATTTGAAATTGAAATAATCCAAACCTTGGACATACGAAGTCTAGTTCATGATTCTTCTTCAAATTTAGCCCATGTTTGGCTCCCATTTTTTAAATTTCATTTTTTCTCAAACTCATTTTCAACCACACATTTCTTCAACTTTTATCAAAATCTAATAAAAATATGAGTTTTAGCTAAACCAAACAGGGCCTTGATTTGGAGTTCAGAGAGGGTGCTTAAACACCTTTTAAGAAAGTAAATAGAGGTTGAGGCATTGAAGAACATATACAAGCTTTAGAATCATAAAACAATCTTAGAACTTTTCTTTCTTCAATGAATCTTGGGACAGGTTTAGATTGAAGAACAGATTATAAACGCTAATTTATTCCTCAAGTATTAAGCATTGTGAGGTGGAGATAGAATTTCCAATAAATTTCTGCATCACCATTCTTATGATAGCTTTTTAAATAAGTGGACTGCCTAACTTCCTTTCTGTTTTCGCGTGATCATAACAATTTCTTATAACAGGTTACGCGCAGTGGCTAACTGTATTCCATATTTGAATTTTGCTATTAAATAGTTACCGAAGTGCATTGCCTAATGTACTTTAACGTGGAATGGATGCAATTGATTCCTAGTTACATAGTGTTTTTATCAAAGTTCCTTGTTCATTGCTCTTTTTCTGAATGAGTCTTAATGAGGCCGAGTAACTATTTCAGTCTAAATCATACTATTATCTTTTATCCAGGAATCGTGAAATAACTTCTTGGCAAGGGAGTCCTTACTATTAATTATGTCATTACAATCAAGTTACCATTTGATTGTTTAATGTTCATGATGGTCAAAAGTGAATAGTTCAGTTATTATTTAAGACCTTAGTGTTATTCTATGAGAAAATTGCAGAAGCAATTCTATGGGGACTATTAAGTTATTTAACTCGAGAGACGAGAAGTGTGCCTGTTATGGACTGTTGATTTGGGGTGGTAAGGTACGATAGGAGAGTACTTGGGGATGCAGCAGGTTTCCAAAACACTCTCGAAATCCGCCTTATGTGCAAGTTATGTGATGATTTCACAGTTTTAGTGGATGGACTATGGCATAAAGGACGAACCTCAAGACTTGTCAGAATGTGGACCTAAAATCCGAGAAAAACTGAACTGGGACCAAATTGCTATTATTCCACAAACAATGGGTACCTTGGTTGCATTTGTTCTGTTAGTTCTGTATCTATTCTGCTACTGTATTTTGGTTAATGTATATGTTAAACCACTATTCCACTTACAGTTTTTAGAGCTGCATAGGATAGTCATGAAGGCTTCCTAAACCAATAGAAACTTCCCTTTCGCCGAGTAATTAGATTGTTATCGAGAAAACTGAAAGGTGAAGTCTCGTCTTTTATAATATTGTAATGGAGACAGTTTTCTTTCTTATAAGGTTTGGGTCGGTAACATATTTTCTGGGATTTATTTGCATTATTTGCTTATTCTTTAAACAAAACTTTGGATAATTCCATCTTTAGTTTTATTTCTTGCATTTCCAGATTGAATGATAACATTGACATTCTCTTTTGATGGCTATGTTTCTGATGACTTTGTCATACAATTTAGGTTAAGGGCCTGGGTGCTAAAGCTGGAGTTGTCCTGAACCCTGGAACTCCATTGAGTGCCATAGAATATGTTCTTGATGGTGAGATATTTTCTTTACTAGAAGGCTTAACTTCTAAATATGATTGCGATGGAGAACCAATATCAGTCAGTTAAGACCAACATTGGTTAAAGCCCACAATAAAAGGTCTTAGATATGATTTTGCCAAAAAGACATGATAAGTATAAGATTCTTACCTTCATATTTTGAGCATCAAGCAAAATACTAAATTTAAATCAGTTGTATCAGGGAATAGGTCCCATTGGAAAAACTAAATTTTCAAAAATTTAACTGTTAATTAAATTTATATAAGAAGAAACGACTAACCACTATGGTTCTGCAAGTTACATAATATAATATTTAACTCTTTTTTAATTAACAGTCGTTGATTTGGTATTGATCATGTCTGTAAATCCTGGCTTTGGCGGGCAGAGCTTCATTGAGAGCCAGGTTAAGAAAATATCAGACTTGAGAAGAATGTGTGCAGAGAAGGTAGCGAATGTTTCTATCTAGTCCCTCACTACTGATTTGAGAAGAAATCGAATTCTTATGTTTGTTTTGCAGGGAGTGAACCCCTGGATCGAGGTTGACGGTGGAGTTGGTCCTAAAAATGCTTATAAGGTCTGCCATTTTAATCACTTCTCTCTCTCTCTCAAGCTCACACCCCCTCTCCCGTCTTTCTTTTTAACATTCGGTGATTTTTTCAACCATCACTGTTGGGATTTCCATTTATTGTTATTTGGCGATATTTTATGTTTCTTCTAATTGGACTTTAGCCGAGTGTTGTTCTTGACATCTTGTCGGTACTTCTAGCTTTATGAGGTAATATGTAGAGAGCGCCCTGATGGTAGAACTGTGAAATTTATAAGATAGATCTAGTGCCTTTTTTTGTTTTACTTTTCGTAACTGAATTGGCCCAATTGAGTGTTAAGGAAACTGAAAAACGCACAAGAAAAACCTCACTTGAAATAACTGATTTGAAATGAAGTAAATGATTGAAAGGGAAAATAGGGGACAATAGAATATTTCAAACATTTAAGGACTACTACTACTCATATGTTTAACTTTTATTATTTCGATTTCTTAACGGTTTATAATTTCATACTACATTTCGTCCAAATAATTATTAGGAATTAGAATCATATTCCGACGTGAAGGCTAAAGCCCCTGCTCCACTGGGGTCATCAGCATAAACATGTGTAATTTGCATTGTACCCAACCAACATATTGAGATGAACCAAGTCGGGTTAGGTTTAATTTTGACACTTTTTGACAGGTTATTGAGGCTGGGGCGAATGCATTAGTAGCTGGATCCGCTGTCTTTGGAGCTCCAGATTACGCTGCAGGCAAGAATAAAACAACTCTGCCTGAAGTCTTGGTAGGAAGAATTTGGTATTCTGTGATGTATCTTAACTTTCTTCTGTGCATTGTAGCCATCAAAGGAATCAAAACCAGCAAAAAGCCCGTTGCAGTTCCAGTATAAATTTTCATTGAATATGTTGTTCCAGTCGTCTTAAGCTCTTGATTCCCAGGTAGTCTCTTTAACAATGCTCGATGAATTTTTATATATTTCTTATTCTCTTACGTCGCCCTTTCAGTAATCAAGTGCCTGAAATCATATTAGTGAGTTCTTGAAAATTTATGCTATAACGACTTGTACATGATGATAATATATGCTTCAAAACTATTAAACTATATTCAGTATATGCAAACTTTGAGCTCATTAAGGCTGCTTGACTCTGCTAACTGATTTCTTGCCTTACTCTTTCTTCATTTTGTTCAATGTCCGTCTATTTTTGGTTGCAGATAAAATATGGGATGAGCTAGAGCGAAATATTGAATGTTTGCGTAAGATGAACTGTTAAAAGAAGGATTCCTCTGAAGTCGAAAATAAGACCAGTAAGAAACATAGTTTAGACCTGTTGTGTGTCTCAAGGGATTTAATATGGCCACTTGAATAAAACTTGTTTCATCTGTGTGTTGCAGATCTATAGATGTACATTATACCATTAACACAGAATCACTTGTATTATTTTGCATAAATGGTTTCTGGCTATTTTATTTTTCTCTGATTCCCGGAGTCATCCAAATTTTCCATCTAAATGAAATCACAAAAGTGAGATCTCATTTATGGGGAAAAACTATATTCATGAGAAAAAAGGGCTTTAATTAATAAATTGGAGTGAAAAGAAAATTAATGGTTTGCCATTGGATGATCATCAATTCATCATCTGCACTAAAAAACTCATGAATACAATTCCCACCTCAATATAGCTGCAGCCAGAAGTACTCCTCTGATTTATCCCATTTCTAACCATTAACTTCTTATCCCATATCCCTTTTGCAGCATAGATATTAGACATAACAACATCATCCCCAACAAGGCTCTCTTCCAATTCAAGAAGCTTATATTGAGAGACTGAAGCAAGTTCTACATAGCCACGAATTCCACATGCCCTGAGCAATGTAGTCCATATATCTGTGTTTGGCTTAACCGGCATTGGCAAAATGAACTAGCATGCTTATTAACAGCCCACCTTGACAAAAAATGTCCACCGTGATGCCAAAATGAGTGTGTCAAGGCTTTAGGCTATAATCCTGGACCATACTTCTAATGTATCACTTACCCTCTTCCGCCAAACCTGCATGGCTAGAAGCCATTAAGAAACCAATGAATGTAACATTGTTAGGTTTCCATCCCGGCAAAACTTCGCAGTGCTTCATGTGCTTGGCCTGTTGGCCATGTATTGCATGCCCCACGATCATTAATGTCCAAGTTGTGACATCCTTACTTTTCATGATGGAAAACATTTGCTTAACAGTTTTGATGTCCCCACATTTTGTATACATGTTTATGAGTGCATTTTTCAGGCTTAAATCTGTCTTGAACTCTCTTTTTCGTTGAATATAAGCGCGAATCGAATCCACTCAACACCAAGATCAGATCACACAGATAAGGCGACTGTAAGAGTAACTTGATCAGGCTCCACATTTTCCCTTTGCATTTCTCTGAACATCTGTATAGCTTTGTTTTGAGTCCTGATTATCAACACAGGCAGCAGTCAATGCTGTCCAGCAAATGACATTCTTGTTGGGAATTACCTTAAACACATGGTGCATCATCAAGATTTCCCACTAATTAAGTTTGAAGGACTAATATAGATTCATAGCCAAGTTTAGTGACAAAGTTATGAATTCGAATTCCTTCTCTAACCAAAGATTTTTTTTTTTGAGATTTTTGAATGCATGTTTGGTGGTTAAAGAAAGTAGCTATCAACTATAGGAGGCTTTGTCGTCAACAATTCTTTGAACAGCAAAAGGGTTTTTATCGGATTGGACTGGAGATAATTTTTAAGGGTTTGATTAGGTCTTTCTTTCTTGAGGTGTTTGTGGAAGTGAATACGAGGTTGTTTTCCACGGGAGACACATTTTAAGAATCTAATAATCTGGGTTATAAGATGAAGAACCTGGTTTTCCAATTGTGGTGGGCTTATATTCTTGCAAGATGATAAAATCAAATTTCGAAGGTGGTCTTTGAATGTGCGAGGAACTACTACTTTTTGAGTTTTGAGTTCGCTCTTGGAAAGCTTGTCTTGTGTGTGCGAAATACTTGAGTTGAGCTGGATGGTCTTTAATGCAGAGCATTAACTAAAATCTTGAAGATTCGAACTTTGAACCACTCAAATTACGACACCTCAAACGTGAGTGGGTAATAGAGAAAAATGGAGTGGATGTGCAGATCCACCCAGTATTGCAATTTGAGTAGTTAGGGTCCGAGTTGTGACGAGTGGAAAGTTCTATTGCGTGTATATAGTCTACTAAAGTATAATATAGAAAATCGATATTCTACCTAAAAAATATAAAATGTCGAAAGCATGATAGGCAGTAAAAATACCTAATGAGTACTTTTATGAAATGCAAGTTTCAAGAAAACTTTGACAATAAGTCATTCCAAACAAATGGAAAATTTGGCCTAAACATACAAAATACTAATATGATTGTTCATTAATGTTCTCAAAATACTATTTGATGTGAATACTAATCTTCTTTATCTATAGCCTGTTTGGTACGGCTTAAAATCCAATTAAAATTGAAAATATGGCCGTTATTGGACCCCACCCGTCTAATAAAAGTCAACTATAACGGCTATATTTTCAATTTTAATCTGATTTTAATCTCTACCACACAGTGTTCTCAAAATATGATGTGAATACTATTAGCTTTAATGATTAAAAATAATTAGTATATATATTACTTATTTAATTATAAGTGAATTTTTGAAACTTAGTCAAACACTCATGAAATAAATACGTAATTTGATAATGAGTTATTCACGTTGCACGAATGTGAATTAAATAAATATGTAATTATTGTGGAGTCTTTAACTAAATTTAAACTTGAACATTGGACTTGGATTATTCTTATCAATAGGAGGACAAAAATTGATCCCTATCCAACATGCATTCAAACTTTGTCAGACACGTGCGTAATTAATTGAGAGGGTTGCCTATACTGCAAGATTATATACATTCAAAAGGAAAGAATATGCCACAATTTAATGCCAATTCAAGGAAGAAAGAACCCTAATTGCCTTTGAATTGAATCCATTTTGAGATATACTCTAAACTAAGCCAAGAATATGCTTTGTCAAATCTCATCTATTTATTTGTTCACTTAAAAGTTTAAATAAATAAACAAAAAAATTTAATACAAAATGATATATATATACTTGTAATCAAACTAACCATTCCAACCCTAAAAGATAACACGTATTTAGAGTTGATATCGAGACCAATAAAAAATAGAAATCATCTAAAAGAAAATTAATAAATAAAAAAAATCGATTATTTCAAGTCCGCTCTTGTTCTATTCACCGAATAATTCAAAGCATGTTTCTTAAATAAAGAATAGAGGGACACAATTTTATATTTTTAATATTTTTACATTCAAAAAATTTAAGTCGAGGTATTCCTTGTGTAGGGGTACAAAAGTAACACCACACGTTTCCCTTTTCAATTTTCACACGATATTCTTCTTCTACTTCCGTACACAACTATGCAAACTATCTCATATTCCGTACTGCAGACACGCGAGTATATATATTCGTATGCCTACGCAGAATCCCTTTCAAATTCGGCGCCACTGTTTCATTGAAGAAGAAGTTGAATTGAAAATGGTGGGAACGAGCGAGGACAGGTCAGAAATTGCGTTCTTTGATGTAGAGACGACGGTGCCGACTAGATCTGGGCAGGGTTTCGCTATATTGGAATTCGGAGCCATTTTGGTTTGCCCCAGGAAGCTGGTGGAGCTCCAGAGCTTCTCCACCCTGGTCCGACCAGCTGACCTCTCACGTATTTCAACTCTCTCTGTTCGCTGCAATGGCATTACGAAGGAGGCTGTCCTTTCTGCCCCCAGTTTCATGGATATTGCTGATACGGTCTACGACATTCTTCATGGTAAAATGCCCATTTCAATTTTATGCATGGGGTATGTATATTGGGGGTCGAGGTGTATGTTCATTTTGATTCACTTAATTGCCTGCACTAATTTATATGCTAAAAGTATACAGGATTTCATGAGTTGAGGACATGGCGAAGTTTTAATAGAATTATGATAAAAGGAAGTGGAAAAGCTAATTTGGAAGGAAACATTGTATGGAACTCCAGAGTCATTTTTTTTTTTTTGGTGGCTCATATAAACGCCTCGGGTTGCAGTTTCCTAACTTTGGCTGTTTTGATCAAATTCAGTTTTTGAGCATACTATCAACTTCAATTTTGTCATGTTGGAATACTAATAAATTGTTATGCTTGAGTGAAAATAATTGAGCTGGATCGAGAAAATCAAACTAAGCTATGCAAAGTACAAACCATGGCACGTTTCTAGGTTTACATAAGAAGTGTATGATTATTTCATTATTTGAGTGGAACGCATTAGATTCTTTCATTTTATATTGAAGGTTCAGCTTTCTTATTATCTTTCTGGTTGGAGAGATCCTTGGGTCTTGGGCATTGATAAACCTTGAGGATTTATTTTCACAGACCATTGATTTTGTGAGAAGGAAATATAAACAGGATAATATGATAATCATCAAGAAGAGATTTACTTCATTACAAGTTGAGGACTGGATAATGTTACCATTCGTATTGTTTATTCTTCAGACTATCCTCAATAGATATGCGGTAGGTATGTGTAGGTTCTTTTGGATAAAATATTGAAGTTTCTAATTTTTTTGATAGGTTCTTTTTATCTATTTTGATTTTGATTTCATGTGTCTCATGGGAATTTTCCTTTTTGGATGTTCGGGATTTTGAACACTTATTTGGTTTTGATTGTTATCTTGTGTGTGTAGGGAGGATATGGGCAGGTCATAATATACTGAGATTTGATTGTGCTCGCATAAGGGAGGCATTTGCTGAGATTAACAGGCCTGCTCCTGAGCCAAAGGGAACCATTGATTCATTGGCAGTATTGACGCAAAAGTTTGGAAGGAGAGCTGGCAACATGAAGGTAGAATTCTTCTGTACATGAGTTAAAATTGTTGAAACTTTTTCAGAATATCAAGAAAGACAACAATGCATCAACTTTGTGGGAACTGTTATTTTCATGAGATGTGATTTTGAAAAATATAACATAGAGATTTAGTCTTATCAAATACTCCCTCCGTCCCAAAAGATAGTCCTGCATACTATTTTTGTCCGTCCCAAAAAGATAGTCATGTTTCCATTTTAAACATGTATTAATTTTTTCATTTCCACATATACCCTTATTTAATACATCTTGGTATAATAAACACCAACCACCTAGATAA
>CAIGRQ010290653.1:0-16213 GCA_903798375.1 Fraxinus sp. D2006-0159
AGTGATCTCAAAAGTGTCTCTTTTATTTGGTAGTGATAAGAAGTTAAATAGTACTTATAATTGATAGAATAATTTTTTTTTTTTTATCACATTTTCTAAAATTACGTTTTTTTTTTTTTAATTTGATTATGACATTTACGATAGATTATAAGTTGCTTTAGAAAAAATCCAAACTAGATTAACTTAAGTTGTTTGTAAATACTCTGTGCAAGGTTTTACACAAGCTAATATACAGGGTTGTGACCTTAAATCAGTAAAGATGAATTCACAGGTTTCTTTGCTCTACCCAGGAGGCCAGGACCACAAGGCTGGTGCTAGGAGAACATAGGACACAAAAAATGACATTTCTATGAATTTTGGTGCATATGAATTTTCCGGCCAACATTTATAAGAGACAATGTTCATACAGATTCGACCATCAATGTCCATACAGATTCGACCTGATGCTTGAGGAATAAAAGTGCGAGTGTGAAACCAAGTCAAGTACAGTGTGTAGTGTATAACCAACCCATTCCGATCAATGCACACATTTAGCCCCGTCTGATTTGGATTAAAATCATTTTTAGTAGATTTTAATAAAAATTAATAAAATGTGATCGAAAATTTGGAAAAAGTTGTGAATCTCATAAAATATGTAGATGAAAACGAGTTTCAAGAAATAGGAACCAAACAGAGGCTTATTGAATGGTTAGAAATGCCACACAACAAGCATACTTGGTGCATGTGTGGTTAAAAAGTTGAAAAAAGCTGTAAATCTCATTAATGTGTGGTTCAAAAATGAGTTTGAAGAAAAATGAACGCCAAACAAGAGCTTATTGAATGGTTAGAAATGCCACACAAAACAAGCATACACGGTACCGAAATGCAAAGCAAGAATGAAATTCCAAGGTGGTGATTCCCATAAAGATTCATCCCAATGCATAGCTACAAAAAGATCTATCAATTAAGTTTCCATCATCACGGATTTTTTAGTGATAGCATCATTAATCAAGATGGTTTGTTCAATAGGGAAAAATTGGTTAGTAGAACTTTATAAAGCCTCAAGAATATCAACCCACACATCATATAGAGTCGAAGACCAATTGATTGAAATAACCGTCAATACTTATACATATCTAGACAACAAATAGCGCATAAGCTCGTATGAAAATATTCATTCTGTCACCATTGCATAAACTAGATGGCTAGTTCGCAATAGTTTCTATCTGGATAAAGACTTGAACAAAACTTCAGAAGATTATTGTAGGTATCTTCGGAATTCGCTAGAAATAGAAATAAACGGTAAAATAAGTAGAACAATTTATAAGCTACATGTGTTGCGTCCAACCTTTGATCTTTGATCGCTGCTGCATTGTCACTATTGAACTTCGAATCCAAAAGAGGCCCTTCAATCGAGCTTAACTGAAGAGAACAGGTAGTGCACAAACCAGAATGAAGAAAGGAACCCAACTGCACCCGTTGCAAGCATAATTGCTAGAACCATGAAGAGTGAATACCCGAGGTAGAGGGTTGCAGATACAGGACCACTCAAACTCTTAAGGTCAAATATTAGATAGTTGATGGAGTAAAGAAAGATGTAAATGGCAACAGAACCAGAAGCAAAGAAAGATTTCCACCACCATTTCCAGTCCTCAACACAAAGGTGCATGTAGGTAAGAACAAGTGATACCTCAGCACAAACCACAACCAAAAGGATCATAACAATGAAAAGGAACCCAAACACATAGTATACACCACCCATCCAGATACTGGACATGATGAAGAAGAGCTCAATGAAAAGTGTGCCAAATGGAAGGGTACCGGCCCCAAGGACCAAAAGCCAAGACGGGTACTTTTGAGGCGGAATTTCTCGGGGAATTTGATTTGTTCGAACTGGGTATTCAATATGAGGCGCCTTTGCTCCAAAGTAACCACCAACAAGGGTAAGGGGAACCGAGATACAAAACCATAGCAAAATAAGGACGACAAACAAAGAAAAGGGAATAGCTCCTGTACTGTGACTACCCCATAGCAAGAAATTCAAAGTGGTTAGAATAAGGAAGGCAATACCGGGGAAGAAACAAGCAACTCTCCAAGAAACAGAGACCCATCCCTTGTGATCTCCACAGAACATAGTCCTCCAAAGACGAGTAGCAACATAACCGGCTGCAATTCCAAGAATCATGTAGAAAAACAGCATACCGGTAATAAGTGTTCCACGGGAGGCAGGGGACATAAATCCAAGGGCAGCAAACAAAATTGTCACAATTGCCATTCCAAGAATCTGAACTCCATCTCCAACCATCACACACAAGAGTGAGGGATTGCTAGGGGCACGGAAAACATCTCCCACAACAAGTTTCCATCCTGACAACTCCTCATTCATCTGGGCTTGAGCTTCCTTATCAAGCTCTTCATACTGAGCAAGATCTCGCCTAACTGTCCTCAAGAAAATCACAAGTACAATACCAGCCAAGAAAGTTATTACCATAAGTGAGTTTAGAATCGAGAACCAGTGAACTTTCGATCCTTCCATCTTCAAATAGGCATCCCACCTAGAGGGCCACTTGATGTCACTCTCAACGAATGACACCTCATATGTAAAAGCCATGGGCTCATTCTCCTTAATGGCACTGGTGACTGTGGTAGGATCACACTTAATCTGGGAGGGGTATCTGTCATAAATCTTCAAGTTCTTAATGGAATCGGTATTGTGCTGGACATTACAAGGCACCACTTCAAACCCAACAACCATGTAGCCAGGGGCATCTGATCCCGAGTTACCAACGGTAGAGATTACGTCCGCTGCATCCCCTGTACCCATAACACGGGCAACATTGGTCTCCTCATATTTATGAACAAGGACAGTTAACTTCAAGTGATTAAATACATAATAGGCATCCTGAACCTTGATACCAACCGGATAACCAGTGGACCTCAACAAATATTTATCCTTCTTAAAATACCGAATTGCAGGCAAGTTATCAAGGATTAGATTCACCTGATACATCTCGTCAATTCTTTCCTTCAAAAGCTTAAATTCTTGACCAGACAGAGGCTTGGTTTGGCACAGAACAATATCAGTCTCATTCGTGTACATCTTAAATCTATAGGGAGAATTCTCAATCCTATCTCCCATAAGAAGCTCGCCGAGATTTTCTGCACTGTCCTTAACACCCTCTTTCGGCTGGCAGAATGGCAAACTATAATACCCAAAGGGCATTTCGGTTTCAATGGATGTCAAAGAATTAACTTTGACATTCAAGAAATCACCAACCCCATACTTGAGAGGATAACTACCAGGGAGATAAAAACCATGACCCAGTTGAAAAACGGTCACCGAAACAATCAACAACCAGATCTTGAATCTGCAAAAAGATTCCATCTTCACCGTCTTCTGGGCAGAAATCAATGGCCCAGATCAGCAATAACGAAAAAACACCAAAAAAATTTAGGGATTTTAATTTTCACAAGATCTGTTTCGGAATTCGGATGATCTTTTTTGGTTTTTGAGAGGGATAGATCAGATCAGACAGTGCGTATATAAGATAATACAATGTGTAAACAAGAAAGTAAAGGGTAAACGATTTTCAAATGAAATTTTTTACTGACCTTCGAGTGAGGATTGAGAGAAGTGCTCTGTGAAAATGAGATTTGAGCCGCAGCAGATCTGCCGATGGCGTACAGATGTGGAAATTCAGAGCGAGAAGGGAGGATAGCGCGACGTCGTTCTTATGTCTTCTTAGCGTCGGTGTATTAATTTCTTGTTTTAACAGTCCTAGGCTCCTAGCAACATTGTAAGAGTTAATTTCGAAATGGTCATTTAAGTTTGTACGAAATCTTAAGTTAGTCCTTATAGTATTTTATTCACACATTTATTTATTGAAGTGATTTAACAGAACATAAATGGCCACTAAGTAAAGTAACTTCAAATTTAACGCGACGCGACGCAAAATATATGAAGGTCGACTAATTGATGTTAATTTTTTTCCTATAATTAAAGTCGTTTAGTCCACTTTGGATTTTAAAAGGATCCACTTTAAATTCTACGTTACTTTTCACTAATATAACTCAATTAGCTACAATAGTTCATTAAAGGACCTGCTTGAAATTTTGTACAAACTTCAGTCAACATTGTAAATGTAATAATTATTGCTTTTCCATTTTAGCCCATGATTTATTGACTGAGCCTCACCTTTTGAGTCTTTTTTGATATCCGTGTATATTGGGGTCAATTTGTGCGCGCCTTAACTAATCTCACGATATTCTAAAGTTTACGATCGAGTACCCGACTCAGTGGCTTGAGGGGACTTGAACCGATAACCATTGAAAAACAACCTCAATGTTTGACCAATTGAAGAACCCTTCATGATTAAAACATGAGAATTGAACCATATACCTCTAATAGCCTCTCTTTTTTAATCTTAATCTTATTCTTTAAAATTATTTTTTCATAAATTCATTTTCTATCACATATTTTTTTGAGTACATCAAATTTTTTTTCTATTTCTTAATGTTATGTTATCTTAAAAAGTTACTTTTACAAAATCTATTCCTGAAACATGTAGTTCGAATAAGGACTGAATTTCAATTTAGTTTCTTGTTTAAGTTAAAATAAAGTTTCTTATACATCGTTGTTGACATTATACTAACCGTCAACAAATGATCGAGTGAATTTTTATTTTTTTTAAACTGTCAAATCGTGTATTGCTAACCAATCGTGATAGATTCTGCAACTGGCAATTTAGGTCAACCCTCCAGTTTGATGTATACCTCACAACATAAATTGCATATACCGCAATTACAAATGCACGAAGATTATGTAACATTTACAAGTGCTTTTATCCTTAAAAATAAGGAAACTTGAAAAGTGCACTTTACGAGCTTCGAAGTAGAGAGCTTACCTCCTAAGTGCAGACACTTTGAAGGAAAAGCAATTTGCTTACACGCACTTAAGGACGAGGAAATAATAAAATTTAAGAGAGAATAATATTATTTATTATGATGATGATGATGAAACATCGATGATGTGTTAATATATGTGGAATAATGGAAGTTAACAGTTCGATTTTTATGAAAGAGATGCAAAAAATAATACATTATGACAATATTTTATCATTATAATGATAAATAATATTGCTCGTAAAGAAAAATAAATGGTCTAATATAATTTAAAATAATATTGTATATCAAATATGCAAATATACTTATTTTCATAAAATTGCTCTTGAAGTTAAGAAGTTATTTTTGAGATTGTTTGAACAATTTTCTAAAAATATTGCCTCGTTAGAAGAGTTTCCAAAGAAAGTTTAAAATAACTAAGACTACTCCAAACAACTCAATACTCAAATTGTGAAATTGTGAACATATTATTCATGCAAGTGCAACTAGGGATGTTAATATGGCTCATCGGCTCGGGCAACTGTGGCTCGACTTGAAAAAAGCTAGAATCAGAGCCTCAGGAGCCCGTGAACTTGAAAAATACAAAAAAACAAAAAAAATACGAAACTTGAATTTAGGAAAAAACAAAAAAGAGAGAGCCATACGCGTATGCAGCTATGAAGTTGCAGGCAGCTCTGATTTTAGCTATAATTTTTTTATACATTAATATTTAGTTATTATTTATAATACATATAAATTGCACAAATTTTAAATTCTTTTAAAAAAAATTTAAATTTATCACAATTTTTTTGAAAAAAAAAAAAGAACACAACAAACTGGCTCGGCTCACTAAAACCCAAACCAAAAGCTCGCATCGAACCTAAATTTTTTGATCGAGCTTTTGCTCAGCTCGGGCCAAAAAAAGCTTGAATCATTTTTACTCGAGCCGAGCCCGAGCCCGAGCAAAAAGTTTCAGCTCGTGGCTTGACTTGTTGACACCCCTAAATGCAAAACAGGCATTTCCTACAATGGAAAAGACGGAAAGAGAACAATTATAGCTTCTCTACTTCATCCTACTCCAAACAATATTAAAATAGGTGTTGACATGCTGAAATCCGAGAGGATCCTCGCCATTCATCCTAGACTACGACAAAGTAAAATACCATTACATCAATTGGAAGTCGTAAATGGTGCGTTTGGATGTGATGTCTCCCACCTAAAGACGTACTTAATGAGAGGAAAATAGGCTTTTCCTCTAAATGAACAGTACAGTTTCAACTCGTTGCACCCAATCCTCTTGCTTTTGGACGCCTCACTGCGACTAAAGGATTGACCATGCCTTGCGACTCCTTGCCAAGGCCCGAACCTTCGACAAAGCCCATTTTTGCCATCATCTTGGATCCAAATCCCCTGGTATGCTTTTCAAAACTGCCAAATGATTGAGTTTCTTTCTTTGCCAATTTCTCATTTTTACCAGAAAACTTTCCAACTGATCCAAGTGACATAGGTTGAGATAGCATCATTGTCAATTTATCACTTGTCTCAGGGATCTCAGCTCCCAAGCCTAGTGATTTAGGCCGTTGAAACACTTCAATGGGCTGCACCATGCCTTTGCCATCCTTTCCCAAGCCTCCGCCTACAAATCCCATCTTGGCCAACATTTTTGACCCAAACCCTGTGGTGTGCATCTCAAATGCACCATATTCCATCGAGTCGGAAACCTCTTTGCTTTCAGTTTCTATTTCATTTGTTGCATTTGATTCAATGGTTCTCGACTCAGAACTCATAATACCACTTGAGATGAAGGACAGGGGCTGAGCTGCATAGGATCCTACTTTCCCAGCCCTGTTATTCTTTCTCTCTTCCTTACTAGCATGGTGGGTTGATATATTCTTACTTGGTTTTCTTCGGGAAGATTGTGAGTTTGAAGTGGCATTTCCATTTCGATCTGATTTTACACACTTCTTATCGCTCACTGTGAAATCAGCATCCTCGTGATCTGCTCCTATCAGCTGAAACACAGAAACAACGCATCTAAGGTGAAGATGGAAGAGAAACTGTAACTTCTTGGACTCTAGAATCAGCTTGTATGTAAAAACTGAAGGGTGGAAGGGAAAAAGGAAAATCAACAAAACAAAGAATGGAGTGGATACACGAGTAAATACCTTCTCCATGCGAATTTTATCACTGGGAGATGGCATACATGTATGCTGTGTTCTGATCACTGTCACAAACCTGAGAAATGAAACACCAAGTTTACTTTAAAAATCAGTACACTAGTCGTTTGCCAAAAAGCTGACAATTAAAACATACAAGATGCACAGCTGATACAAACAATGGGAAGTCCCACAATTGGTGCGCAACAATAGATCCACTCAAAGCCAAGCCACTCCCGCAAACAAAGGCAAAATATGTAGCCAGTTGCAGGTGTAGCGAGGTTGTGGCCAAAAATAGAGACTCACAGGCTTAACAGGGAAACAGCCTTGCACTGGTACAAGTTGTGTAGAATACTTCCAGAAAATTCTAGGGATCATGTCGAATATTGAATAGGGAACATTCTAGATGGTTCCATTTGCAACTATCTGAGTGCTTTAGTGGGAATGCTATTAAAAAATCTAAATGTCCACTTCAGGAGGTATAACCATAAATCCAGGTAGGAAGCTCATTTGCTCCACGAAGTTGTAAAGTGCAATTTGAGAGACATACAAGGGCATTCACAGAAACTCAGTTCTTCATCTTTCCTAAACCTTATTTTATTACATTCTTGCCTCCTTAATTAGTTGTGCCGCCTATTGAAGACCACATAAACCTCATCAACCCAACTTCTACAAGGCTGACTTAGCTAAGACCAAGGGCAGACTGCAACTAGATAATTGTCACACAGGTCTTGAAATAGTGCCCATGACGCGAGCTTAGAATATCCTCTTGGGTCATTTTCATTGTCAACAAAGGTTTGCATCGTTTGCTATCCACCATCAGAGCCTGGAGTTTCAAAGCTAAAGCAAAGATTCCTTAAAGTTGAGCTAATAAAATGACCTAGACACAACATCGTTCTTGCCATCAAGTTAATTTACAATGTGCTATCAGGATGGATAACCTATTCGATATCACATAATACAACTTATTGTCGAACATTTATACCTGAAAACTCAACTACAGGTTTTAGTTGAAGGGACAGCCAATTTACAGTTACTGAAATGTAGAAATTCCACCTTGCCCAAACTTTGTATGAATGTAAGTGCTAAAGA
Source organism: Fraxinus sp. D2006-0159 (assembly GCA_903798375.1). NCBI lineage: Eukaryota > Viridiplantae > Streptophyta > Magnoliopsida > Lamiales > Oleaceae > Fraxinus > Fraxinus sp. D2006-0159. Next base: position 8,109 of record CAIGRQ010290653.1, read on the forward strand.
TCCATATGGCAGAGGGCAGCCATTCTTTCCTTCTCAAAAATTAAAGAACAAGAAGAAATAAACTTCAGTGGCGTGGGCATTTGGAAATCAACCCAATACTCATAAATAAATAAATTATTTCAACACTTTGATTGACAGTTTGAAAATATTGAAGGAAAGTAATATTTGTCATTTCCATAGAACTAAAAAAAAATAATAATAATAAATTGAAGGTAACATACTGTACCTCTTCTTGCCAGATCCTTGGCAACCACTTCGCAAGCGATAAATTGCAGCTAGTTTCCGAACCTATACAAATCAAAACCAAATGGTAACACAAAAAAATGGGACATAAAATGAAGATAAATTTAATCTAGTACCAGCGTTGAAAGTTCTCTAAGATTGTATTTTGTGGTCCTCTACAAATGAGTCCCTACTCAAAATGTACTCAAACAAGAGATGCTTTTCTTATGTGTAAATTCTATTAGACTAATTTCGAATTTGTGCAGAAAACCCACAGAAACAACATATTTTTCATCAGGGAAGGGGAAGAGAGATTAGGTTTGACATGAAATTTCAACAATGGCTCTTTTGCCCCTCATAGCATTGAACCTTCAAATACACCATAATATAAAATAGAGTCCTAGTCCCCTTCTCTTTCCCTCCTTCCAATTTAAAAAAAAAAAAAAGCATGTCACCACTTGAACTGACACACAGTGAAAAAGATGAGGCAAAAAATGAAGACATAGTCTCACTAAAAATATTCATATAGATACAGAGAAGGAAGAGGGCATCAGTTAAAAATTTTAAAAACATTGACATTGAACCAGAAAACTCACTGTTAAACTATTTGGGGAAAAAAAAAATTTCATACAACCAAAATGTTAAATATGACATATTCAAGTTAATGATGGACTTCCAATATAGATTGATGTCCATTAATTGAATTATTGCAAATATAGCAGTCTTTGTAGATGCTCACTCTACAAAAAGAAAAGCTCGCGCGAGTATAAAAGGAGGGAAATGATACAAAGAAATGATAACTAAAGGAATGGAGGTTGATAGCTAGATGAGTGGAGGTGTAGCCTGATTACCTGAGAACAATCTCGTGTGTGCATAGGCTGGAAAGATAACATATCAACTCCATCCAAAACCATCCGCTGCAACTTCTACAGTTCAAAATAGAGTGATGTTGGTCATCTCCAAGACATCACCAACCAAACCTTATTGAGTAATACTTATAATTGGAACGTGAAAGACAATCACTGAGTCCAGTTCTCAGTTGGCTTAAGGCAGATTACAACACATTCTCAAGTGACATCTATAATAAAAACATTTCTCTTAAAAGAATCTTCCTTTCTACTATAACAAATTTTCAGATCGGAACATAAACATAAATTAGAACAGAAGAGCAGAAAGACAAGTAAGATGGAATTTATGAACAACTGGGGTAAAATAAGAGAACAAAACGACCATGTCTCCACATTAGTCACATCACAGGTATATACCAAATTTTCCGAGCTATTTGCCATAAAACTCTGTACCTGCCCGAGGGGCGAGGAGTGTCTAAGAGTTCAAGGATATCAAGTCTAACTGACAAACCTCCCTCTGTACATCTGAATTTAAAACAGTCATACCTATTTTGGAGGCCCATTTTCACATTTGCAATTCAAGTAAAATGACTAATCATATATGCTTTGGCTCATACGTCTCTGAGTTGAGTATAACCAATAAGCACATAACCGAATGGATCACATAATTAAATGGCTAGTGCATAAAATAAATTTAAACATCGCTCCAAAGTAGCACGGGAAGTTATGCCTGCCATCAAAAAGCTTTAGGACTAAGAAGTACTTGCTAATAATGACAACTTGAAATGACAAATATGCTAGGAAAAAATTGAACAACCATTCTTACGTATATTATGAACCAGAATAATAGATTTAGGATAGGAATGTGGAATATGGAGAGAAAAATCTTTAGAACTAGTAAATGTCATGCACGGCAGTAAAATTAACATGGCTTGCATAGAACGGGTCAAATAAGTGGGTGAGAAGGCACAATAATTAGAGATAAACTTTGGTGAAAGGGCAAGGATAAAAAAATAATAATAAAAAAAATAAAGGAAACGAAAAAGAAAAGAAATAGGTTAGGAATAATCATTAAATTGCTTGAAAACATGAGGTCTTAGAAGTTAAGTGGCTAGGGAAAGGATAATATCAGTTAGTTAGATTTGTATAAGGAGAAAGTTGATTAGCATAATCAGTGTGTATTCTCGCCAAATATGACTAGACAAGGCAATAAGACAACAGTATTGGGAATCCTGCCCCAGATAAGATCTTTGTTGCAAGAGATTTGAAGAAGTGTGTGGGAATTGTTATACCTGCCATCAAAAGCTTTAGGACTAAGAAGTACTTGCTAATAATGACAACTTGAAATGACAAACATGCTAGAAAAGATATTGAACAACCATTCTTACGTATATTATGAACCAGAATAATAGATTTAGGATAGGAATGTGGAATACGGAGAGACAGAAAAATCTTTAGAACTAGTAAATGTCGTGCACAGAAGTAAAATTAACATGGCTTGCATAGAACGGGTCAAATGAGTGGGTGAGAAGGCACAATAATTAGAGATAAACTTTGGTAAAAGGGCAAGGATAAAAAAAAAATAAAAATAAAAATAAAGGAAACGAAAAAGAAAAGAAATAGGTTAGGAATAATCATTAAATTGCTTGAAAACATGAGGTCTTAGAAGTTAAGTGGGCTAGGGAAAGGATAATATCAGTTAGTTAGATTTGTATAAGGAGAAAGTTGATTAGCATAATCAGTGTGTATACTCGCCAAATATGACTAGACAAGGCAATAAGACAACAGTATTGGGAATCCTGCCCCAGATAAGATCTTTGTTGCAAGAGATTTGAAGAAGTGTGTGGGAAAAGGTAAGAACTTTGTTATACCTGCCATCAAAAGCTTTAGGACTAAGAAGTGCTTGCTAATAATGACAACTTGAAATGACAAGCATGCTAGAAAAGAAATTGAACAACCATTCTTACGTATATTATGAACCAGAATAATAGATTTAGGATAGAAACGTGGAATATTGAGAGAGAAAAAAATCTTTAGAACTAGTAACTGTCATGCATGGTAGTAAAATTAACATGGCTTGCATAGAAGGGGTCAAATAAGTGGATGAGAAGGCACAATAATTAGAGATGAACTTTGGTAAAAGGGCAAGGAAAAAAACAATAGGGTAGGAATAATCATGAAATTGCTGGAAAATATGAGGTCTTAGAAGTTACAAGGGCTAGGGAAAGGCAATAAGGCAACAGTATAGGGAATCCTGCCCCAGATAAGAACTTTTTTGCAAGAGATTTAAAAAAGTGTATAGGAAAAGGTAACTAACTCAGGATATGAAAGAGTATGTAGTAATTTGGTTTTGGGATAGAAATGAAAAAGGTAACACTACTCTGGGCTGTGTGTAGGCTTATGATTTGGTGTTATAGAATACATGCTTCAAAAAGATAGACACCCACCACATAACTCAGAAATGAGCAAAACTATAGCCACGGATTTTATCATTGCTAGAAAGGTATAGGTGTAAACGGGCAACGATTGTAAGGTAATCCTAGGTAAGAGCTTAACTATGCAACATAAATTAATGGTGCTTGACATTGATATTAAGAAAAGGAATAGAAATACCAAAAAGAGAGAAAAGAAACACAAACATAATACTTCATCATTAAGAATTCCTTTTTCATCTAGAAATCAAGTGGCAATTGACATTATGAGGATGACCAAGCCACAATGCTGGCATGAGTAAAATTTTCACAAGAAATGAGGAAGACCAAATATAAACAGAAAAATAAACACTATCTGGCTCAGAAAACAGGGTTTGCTTTCCTTCTTACAGAATTTATCTGCTGAAGATCTACACCACGGCGAATCATTCTATCGAGACGCTTTGCTGCCATCATTTCTTTGCGATGCTTCTTCTTTTCCCCTGAAATCATAAACTACCAGTATATGCAACAAGATTGAAGGTATGTGAACAAATAATCAAAGGTTAAAAGAAAGCAATGATCAATGATCATAAGTAACAAACTGAATTTTATTTGCTCCCTTGGTAAAACAAATGGGGTTAAAAAATAAAAGAAATTCTTAAAAAGAAACTATCAAAACACGACTCCCCATCAAATCCACCAAACAGAAGAATAACAAATAAACATCTAACAGACTTTGAATAATCAATTACCATGAGATTCAACGTAACAGGAGTACTCACCTGGTATTCTCCTGAACTTCTTGTTCTTGCGACCTTCAGAAGGCCAAGATTGTGGAAATCTAGCGACCTGTTTCTTTCTCCCAGAAACATTTCTTGGATCCTTTACAAGCATTATATCATCCAGAGCAGATGACCAAGCATACTTAACAGCTGGAGATTTGCGATGTTCCATGTGATTTTTTCTTCCTGATTCAGGCTTCCTCATACCATACTCTCTCGATGCCTCCTGAAGAGCAATCCCACCCAACTTCTCTAGAGTGTCATCAAAGTTCACCTTAGAATCGCTACGATTGCCAGATACATCAGAAAAATGTCCAACCAATTGATCAGTATTTACAATGTTATATGCCCCACCAATGCCCTCAAAGTAATCTGTGGCGATCTCTTCATCAATGTCTGAGCCACTATATGACGAGCCATCACTATCAGATGATGTGCAGGAATCTTCTGTGTCGTAAGAACCTGAGCTTTCTTCATCAATCAATTCTTCTTCATCCTCATCAGAGATATCATGAGTATATATTTTCCTACCTCCAATTAGCAAAAAGCCTGTACTTTCCTCCTCAGTTGACGTCTCCGCCAGGAATTCCTCATCCATTTCGGTATTTGCACCTTGAACAAAATCAACATCAGCATCCATCATGTCCTCCTCAGAGGAAGCTGAGTCGAAAGTAGAACCCTCTTTCTCCACCATTTTGGACGATGATCCGACACCACTTGGAGTTGCTTCTATTTCATCATAGAACCCCAATCCTCTGTGTGAGCTATCATCCAATGTAAAATTTGCAGTATAGTCATACATGCATTCAACAGGTTGGGGTTCCGTAACTGGCCCTTCGTCCATATAGGCAACAATTGGGGTTTTCCCAGAATCAATCAAAACTATAGGATTTGATTTGTCAAATTTATTCTCTCCATTTTCACCCATGTCGGTAAAAGCATTTTCCTGACCATAAAGAGAATTACTATCAGTCCAACATTTTAAACAAAAACTAGCAAGTTAAATAGATCCTATTTAAGAATTTTTATCTGTATCCAGTGAAGCAGGTACTAACAAAAAATAGTAAACAGCAATACAATTTTCTCTAGTCAGAAACATTTATCTACATGAAGTGAACTAAGAAAATCTTTATGACAATATTACAAGTTGGGTTTTCATTTTTTTCAGAAACGACAATCAGAAAAGCATATCACCCTTCACTGTTTCATTCTCATTGCTTAGGCCAAATTAATCACCTTTACTACGGAAATTGGGTATAAACTAACATGCTACAGAACAAATTACTTGTACGTTCTTTGTGAATAAAAGCCCCACAAATGTCATTTCAAGCAAAATATAAAATAGGCGCGGGTTCGGTAGAGATTAAAATTGAAAAACTAGGCATTATTGTTGACTTTTATAAGAAGAGTGGGATGACCATATTTTCAATTTTAATTGACTTTTAAGTCACACCGAACATGCCCTAAAATCGAAACAAACGTGCATCTGAAATCAGAAGAAAATTTTAGAAATCTTATAATAAACATCTCAGCCAAAGATCTTGATCATTAACCGATTTCATCGCCGCACACAGAAATATTACATAATTATGATCATCACGAAAAATATATACAAAAGTATACCTTTCTGTACACGTAGCCGATTGCATTTCCTCTACTCTTCCTAGACTCGCTGCTAGGACCCGATCCCGACCCGTGTTTCGAATCCGAATTGCTCCCTTTTCCTCCGCCGGATCTCGAACCCGACTTCGACTTCCCATCTCCACCGTTATTCCACTTCCTCCCTAACAGGAAAAATACAAACTTTAAAGAAAAAGAAATAAATATTTTTATAATCGCAGAGTTTAATTTTAAAACCAGAAATTAATACCTCTAGAAGAAGGAGGACTGAAAGGGGACCAATCGGATAACACCCCACCTTCTACAAAGAGGGCTCCTTTAGAAGAAGAAGCAGAGCCCTGTGACCTGCGGCCTTTCGCTTTGTTTGACCTTTTTCTGTTATTTCCACCCATAATTATTTATCGCCGAGGATGTGGGTACAAATTTACGTAGGTATATTGAGTGTGTGTTCTGCGTGTTTGTGCGCAACGGAGGGGGTGAAAGAATCGGTGGTGAGGAGATGAAAGAGATCTCGGTTGGGCAAGCAGAGATTATACCGGAATATAGGATGTAGAGTTGCGTGGAGGTTGATAAATTAAAGGTTGTACCTTTTGAAATTATAAGAGGAAATCTGCACGTACAAGTACCTATTGCGTTGTATTTGTTACATTCGCTTGTTGCCTACTGAAAGGAATGTACTTCAAATATTCTTCCAATAAAAGAAAAGGGGAAATGAAAATTAATACATCATATTTCTTTTTATTTTCTGTTTCGGGGTTAATTTTTCTAATGGTCGCTAACTTTGGCTATGAAACTTGAGTCCCCATTTGAGCCAAATTAACATTTTTCATTCTTATTTTCTATTCATTTTCAAACACATATTTTTTAATAAAATAATATTTTTCATTATATCAATAATTTTTCCTTCTTTTTCAACCACACATTCTCCATCAATCTACTATTACAAACTACATTTTTCCAAAATAATGTGACTCGATTTATTTTTACTCATCACTGAACTATTCAAAATATTTTATTAATAAGACTATCGACTCAATTTGGCATTAATTTTTTTATACCAAGTATTTGTGAGCCAAGTAGTACGACTTAATTGAAGTTCCGTGAGGGTACGCTTAATTGCAAGAGTTAAATTTGATTGAAAAGAAAATGAATTTTAGGGAATTGAATTGTCTGGAATTGTTTTTCTGTGAATTGTCAATTAATTTTGTTTGATTGATATAATTTTTTACCTGAAAAATGTTGAAATTTTGGATCTTTTAGTATTCGTTTAATTTTATTTCTCATAGAAATTGTCCATTAAATGGAAAAAAATTTACAATTGTACATAAAATTTGTTTTCGTTGTAAAAAAAAAAATCATATTTCTTTTTATTTTCTGTTTTGGGGTTAATTTTTCTAAAGGTCGCTAACTTTGGCTATGAAACTTTAGTCCCCATTTGTGCCAAATTAAAATTTTTCATTCTCATTCTTCTATTCATTTTCAAACACATATTTTTCAATAAAATAATATTTTTCATCGTATCAATAATTTTTCCTTCTTTTTCAACCACACATTCTCCATCAATCTACTATTGCAAACTACATTCTTTCAAAATAATGTCTCAATTTGTTTTTACTCATCACTGAACTATTCAAAATATTTTATTAATAAGACTATCGACTCAATTTGGCATTAATTTTTTTATACCAAGTATTTGTAAAGTACGACTTAATTGAAGTTCCGTGAGGGTACGCTTAATTGCAAGAGTTAAATTTGAGTGAAAAGAAAATGAATTTTAGGGAATTGAATTGTTTGGAATTGTTTTCCTGTGAATTGTCAATTAATTTTGTTTGATTGGTATAATTTTTCACCTTAAAAATGTTGAAATTTTGAATTTTTTTAGTCTTCTTTTAATTTTATTTTTCATGGGAAAAAAATTACAATTNAAAAATAAATTATTAAAAAAAAAATTAAAAAAAAAAAAAAAAAAAAAAAAACCACCAAACAAGCTAAAAGTGGGAAATGGAATTTGGATTCCATTTTTCATGTAAAAAAATTGGTCAATCAAATAGCCCTGATAGTTTGATTAATCGACATGTGAGTCGTGAACACGACTTTCAGTTTAAAAACTAATGTCGAATTGAATCAATAGTCTTAATGAAATATTTTGTTAAGTTCGATAATGACACTAACTAAATTAAAGTTCAATGGTCAATGTGATATTGAGTAGGAAATTAGTG
>CAIGRQ010290661.1:0-11264 GCA_903798375.1 Fraxinus sp. D2006-0159
CGGAATGGTCGCCGAAATAATTGCCAAAATCGGAGTAGTCGCCAGAACAATCGCTGGAATAGTCGCCGGAGAAGAGTGGTGGTCGGAATGGTCGCCAGAATGCGGAGCGGTATGAGTGGTGCAGGTGGGATGAGTTAATTATATTATATTATATTATATTAAAAAAAACCTGATTTTTGAATTTTCAAACTATATACCTGATATTTGAATTGGTGTGAAGTATATTTTTTATTTTTTATTTTTTCCCAACATTGTTTCCCAGCTAAAAAAGGGTCGTCGAAAAGAGGCTAACCCATTGGGCCACATGCCACAACTTCACAATTTCAAGTTTGCCTGTTCTCTGTTTTCTGTTTGTTAACATTCGCATTATTATTTTTTGTTTTAATTTTGTATTCCAGATTTAAGACATTAATGTAGTGAAACATTTATACTTGTTTTAGATGCCTTATTATTATATCGATAAATAAATCGTGATTGAAAATGAAACCGAATCGCATAAGATGAAATCGGCAAAAAATCACCCGAACCAAACGATGTTTACCCTTAGAACTTGTCTGATGCTGCTTAAAATCAGGAAAACTGAGATTTTTTACCGTTAATTTTTAAAAAATGGGGTCCATCCTCTCACAAAGGAGTCAAAATATGCAGTGCTAACGGTTGAAACTTTGATTAGTAGTGGCACCAGACAAAGCCTTAATATCTATACTATGTACAGACGAAGGTTGCAAAAGAGTTGAAACATTACATTTTAACTTTCTTGTTTTTGTAAGTTGTTCACCACCTTACAACTTGATCAAAGAATGGAGACCAACATTTGCAATTTTCATTATCTTTCGATGACAAAATAAAAAAATATAAAGTCCAAGAAGACATCTTAAAGTTGTTGTCTCCTCTGTACATTTTTGACACATTCGAAATTCTAATACAAATACGTCAAAAATGTATTTCTTAGAAGTAACGAGTTAGAACATCTTAATATTTTATTGGGTACCTCAAACTGAAAATTCTAGAAACGATCATCTAGGCTCTACGCGAATGGAGCACTAAGTTTTGTTAATACTTCAATAAATGTTGGGTTAGATAATTTCAAACATGATTAATGAACAAAAAGGTCAAAATTTTGTGTAGAGCATAAACCAACTGCTTGCCAAACGTACTCCAAATCAAAACTTTCAACTACTTCGGCTACTCTATGTATGTTAAGCTAATCTCAGTTGAATATTTACTAAAAATAGTCCTACTTTTTCTCTCCTTGCTTCGATGACATTGAAGGAGGTGGCGGAAGTGAGCATGGTGGAGCTGACGAGGGGAAGGCAGATGACCTTTCGAGAAATTGCCTTTGGTTTTCATTGGCAAAGCAGAAGACAGAATCCGCACATACTTCTAAAGCACTGGATGGTCGAACGGGCTTGAAATCTTGCAGCTTCGCGTACTCAGTAATGAGATGATACATGTAATCATAGACACGATCCATACTCAAATTTCCCATGAAATCTTGTGCTGCTCTCCCAATCGATTCTGCCTGTTTTGGCCAGTCAGCATATTACTTTAATAGAACGTGGTAGGTACTAGATAACAATTGACAGTGACAGACAAAAAGACATAAGAATTACTCATCAAAATGTCGACTCGTGTCCAATACTGAATATCACAGACTCTCAAACATGATATCCAGGTTCTCATTTTAGGAAAAGAAAAAAATGCATACTAGCTTGTTGCTATCAGTATGCATTATGGAATAACTAGAGATCATGCAAAGTGAGTTGTGTAAAGTTCAAGAAAACTTTGGACCGTGTCAGCCCAGACATCTTTGTGAACGTTAAAACATTATCATTATTGTCATAGAGTGCCCATGCTTGGTCAAAAATATTGCAAAATCACCTTTCTTATTTTTCTCCCAACCTTATTATTCAAAGAAACAGGATTTTATGGTCCGTTGGTCGGTCAACGCCTTTTATATACCCCAATGAAGAAGTATCAAATCCAAGTTATGAATTAGTCTCCACTTGTTAAATCAGTTTAGCATAAGTTTTTGGTTGGAAGTTGCAGTCTATGGTATTGGCAAGAAACAAAAAGGAGGCATTATAGGGGAAGAAACATACCTGGGATGAATGCTTATTGCCCCAATCAACGAAAGATTTAATAGCTGGGCAAATCCCAGTTCGAGGAACGGGCAAGAAGTTTTTCTTTGGAATGAGACCCCGAGTAAAGAAATCTTCGTATTCTGGAGTTATTATTAAAGGAAGAGAGCCACAAGATAAAATGTATTTCAAGCTTACGGACCAAGCGTATCCTTCAGCATAGATCTTGTACCTACATAATTTCATGTAGAGCGAAATGCATAAGAAAAATTAAATGATATTTTACCCAGTGTGTTTCGACTAAATTAAGAGCAAGTTAAGAAAACACACAAGTTTTTCACAACCATTTATACATGAAACAAAAAACATGACCCCAATTTCAAACGATGCTCCTAATGTACTACGAATGAACAATGGCAGAATCCAATAATACTCACCGATAATCACACTGCTTCGATAACTTAGAGTCCTTAAAACCACTTTCTACTGCTTTTCCCCAGTCCTGTATTTTAACAATGAAGAAAGAATTAAGAAAAATAAAAAAGGACGGAAATCATGATAAATTCAGCGTAAAATTATTACTTTTAAACCAACTTAAGTGCGTTGTAAATTTATTTTTCAAATGCTCGTTGATTTATAGGTAATGTTTAAACAAAAGGGTGATTGTCATTTAACTCATTAACCTGACGCATTATTTGTGCACCCCACATTTCGGTGTTGTTACATCGGAGTAATTCCAAGCGAACCCGAGAAAAAACATCCGGGTTTCCTCTCCAGTATGCAACAGCCCACTTCTCTGCCCAACTTCGTTGGCGGGAGCCTTTTTTAATGCTCTCAAATTCTTCGTTCCATGGTGCTATATTCACTTCTGGCCTGTCAACATATACTCAACATCATGCTGCTGAATGCAAATCAAATCAAACTTCAAATTCTGCCATCAGTTTTCTAAATAATTTCATTTCGACTAACTTTTGAATGCATGTTACGATGCAGTACTAAGCCATACAAGTATATGTGTAACCATCGATATTGTCATGTAACATGTTCTCTATGTGTTCTTCAATGCCCCCACCCTAGAAATAGTGTGGCACATAGGGCGTCAAGTTTCCAGTTAGACTCGTGACAAACAGGCAATATGTAAAAAAAATGTAGTGTGTAATTCGAATGTATACCAGCCCCAGAAAGACCAATCAGGAAAGGGAATATCAAAGTGCTTCCGCGTCGTGCAGTACCGGAACAGCGGTAATGGCTGAGAAGAATGTTCAGTCCGTTTGATCGTAGGCTTGTCCATGCAATCAAACATCAAATCCACATCCGGTATCCTCCCAGGATATCGCCGGAGAAGCTGCACCACTCCCCACACTGTAAACATTGCCCGACTCTGCACACAATCGTAGTAAAAATCAGCATAAAGTTTTCCTCCGACAATCACCATCCGAAAGGAGGCAGACTTTTGAGCCTCATTTATGTGTGCTATTGATATCTTGGATTTCGTCCATGGCTCCAAGTCCTGATGTATGTGGCTGAAAAATTCTGGGCAATTATTATTGGGTTGGGGTTGTATATTTTTTGGGATGGCTGCGGTGGCTGTGGCTCGACCACAACTGAGATAAGAGCACTGGATTATCTTTGAAGCTCTCGAGTATCTGGATGCTTCATCGAATGATTTGGGAGGGAAAATATGCCATGGCGTCGGTTCCAAATTGTGTCCCACTATAGTTTTGGTTTGTGAAGCAAATCTATCTACCTGTAATAATCATTTCATCAAACAGATGGCGTACAGTACACACAATCATGAATACAGAACATACAAAAAGATCTATGTAAGCAATCTATCAAACAGATGGCGAGCAGAACCCAAAATCATGATCTGAGTACATAGAAAAAGCTCTACATACACAATCTATCAAAAAGAAGTCGGCAACCCAAAAAACCGTAAAAAAAAGATATAAATACCTCCAGAATGAGCAGAATTAAGACAGAAAAGAAGGCTATAAGCTTGGTATTGAAGAACTGTCCCATTTTTGTTGAATTGTGGTTGTAACTGGTGTTTGATGGCCGCTTCATCGGAAGATAAACCATAAATTCTGTATGTATCTCTCTGTATCTTTGTTTTCACGCTCCATCGTAGTAAGATTCTAGGATTGCGGGCAAACGAATTTTACATCAACCCACGTGGAAATAGTATGTCTAGCGGCTTTTCCACTTCCTACTCCGCGCCACAAACATGGTCAATTCAGTGCGTGTGAACAGTATACTATGTTCTATGTATCCGAGCATGCATGCATGCATGGAATGGCAAATTGAGGACATTAATTCTCTGTTTGGTTTATCCCACATACCATCAACTTTTATAATTTATTAAAGTTTTAATTTTTATCTAAACCAAACAGGGCTAACACAGATTAAGAACAGTAAATCAGTCTCCAACTTTTGAAAATTAATAATTTGGTCCTAAAATCATTACCGATCTTGTTAAATCGATGCGTGAATCGAACTACAATTATGAATCGACCCACAATTATGAATCTACCTATACGTGTCACGCATTGGTTTGTTCTTCGAATATTACTTGTTTACTCATGGAATGGCATGCTTATCTGTTTAGATTTCTATGATTATAATATAATAGCGAGGAGATATCATTGAAACTTCAATGGCGTGGAAAAAGGGTACATGAGGTGACATTAAAGTCTTGGAAATCATCACGAGATAGGATACTTTTTCCAAGTATATCATGTAACCTTAGTTGTTTTTAATGCAAAGATTATGACCGTTTTGCCCCTCAATTTTTCTCATTGACTTGAGTCTCATTTTCTTCAATTGTTATTGGAACCAATTACAGATGTCGAAATTTAATTGTTGTTAAATGCCGCACTCAGATTTATAAGCGCTTGATAGAAAATATTTAAGTAGTCATCGATCCATTTTTTATGGAGAAGGTTCCTGACACGAATTCTTGTCAACCTCCTTCATTCTCAAGTTTCCAAATTATCGAGAAATTTTATTAATCAAATTGATCTTAGCCCTTGGTAGATAAAAAAGAAATATATTAAATTTATGAAAAGATATACTTAGCCATGTCTAGAGTTTCAGAAAAGTACCCAAAAATTAAGTGAACTTCTATTATCTACACGATTATATTATACAGTTAAATTCAACACTATCCGTTCAATATATATTAAGTGTACTGGTATCACCACTAAATATATTTATACGATAAAAACAAATTGCAAACTCGAACAGTAAAATTGTCAACTCTACAATATACATTGATTGTGAATAATTGTATTTATGTTTAAATATAAGTAATGTCACATTTTAATTCTTAACGAAAACATCCAACTTATAATATAATAAGTGATCATCATGCTCGATATTAAGTCCCTGTTTGGTATACATTAAAATTTTTATTTTCTTTCTTCTACTCATTTTCAATCACAATCTTCGATAAAATAATATTTTCCATCACATCAATAATTTTTCCTTCTTTTTCAACTATATATTCTCTATCAATCTACTATTCCAGAATACATTATTCCAAAATAATGTGGCTCAAATACACCCTAAATAAAATACAATTATAGTCAATGAATAATCAAAATTTATTTATTATAGTGGAGCAGAGCATCTCTTTATGAAATAATTACTAACCGTGTAAGTGTGAGAACATTATCTTCCTTTACCTTAAAAGATGGGATCCCAAATTTACTGTTAATTTGAATCCTCCTTTTCACACTATTGTAGCTAACTAGTGTTTCACAATTCATCCCAGACAAATTAAATTAATGTAGCCGATTATGTTGAATACAAAATATCCCAGCCACAGTTTTTGACTAAATGGGAATGAGGCGGTGGTCACTGTAGCTGCTGATGAAATTATAATGTCTCATGCAAAAAGATAATTATAAATGGAAAGAAAGTGAGACGGTGATGACGGTAGGAATAAAACAAATCTTCATTTCTCTTCTTCATTCAATCCACACGACCTGGCAAGAAAATTTAATAAGAATTCATCTGCTGCTGCATCTACAAAATTTTTGGGGGGGGGCACGTGCCCCCCCGACCCCCGTGTCCGCCCCTGCTCTCATCCACTGTCTGCAAAGTGCCAGCCGTCTCCCGCCATCACCAGAACTCTGCAGTCTGCACTTTGCCGTCTCTCTATAGTGGGGCCACTGTCGTCTTTTAGAAGCTATTTTACATACATTGACATTTGATTTAAGTTGTCTTCCACTTTTAGTGTCTGCACTGTTACTATGTTAGTGTTTTCTTCCAGTTTTTTGAATTTTGATTTAGGGATTATCGGTTTCTGCTAGGGGTGGGCAAAACCCAATCCAACCCACGAAAACCGACCGACCCGACCCAACCCGACCGGGTTGGGTCGGTTTTTTGGTGTTTTTAGGTGGGTTTCGGGTTTTGGGTTACGCCATTGGGTCGGGTTGGGGGTTAAGTAAGACAACCCAGTATAACCCAAACCGACCCAACCCGATCAAAATAAAAAAATTGAAAAAAAAAAGCAACTACGCCGCACATCACANAAAAAAAAAGCAACTACGCCGCACATCACAAAAAGGAAAGAAGCCCTAGAATTTTCAGTCGGTTCTTTTCTTCTTCACTCTCAGTCTCCACTCCCGCCGCACATCACAAAAAGCACGCTTCATTTCTCAGTTTCTCGTCCAGTGACTCCAGTCACTTTCTCTCCACTTGTGGGGTGAGGAGCACATACGCAAAGTAAAAGAAAATCTAAAAAAGTACTGGCTCCATATGGTTCATGCCCAGGATTAAAAATTAAAAGTACTGGCTCCATATTCATCAGAGGATGCTCGTGGTCTGCTGAAAGCTGCTATAAGGGATCCAGATCCCGTTGTTTTCCTTGAAAATGAATTGCTGTGAGTATTGAGATTTCATTTGATGTTTATAATTTTCTGTACCAATATCATTTGATGTTTATAATGTTCAAGATCAGTCACCACCTCCTTATGCCCGTTTCACCCCCCAGAACAACAGCAGCTAGTCAAAATCCCGTTTTCCACTTAGAGAAATTCCTGTTACAAGCTGTTTTTGTTGAATTTAGGAGCTGTGGTTTTCTCAGTTGTTAGTCTTCCTCAATTCTTGAGGTACTCTTTCTTTTGATACTGTTTTATGATTTTGTTGCGTGTTTCTTTGAATTTTCTTGTTCTCAATTATTGTTTTTGTGCCTCTGTTTTTGAGTTTCACCACTTCTTGTTTTTTTTTTCTTTTCTTGTGATTTCCTTTCCCCAAATAATGTTTTGCAATTGTTCTTTTGAAGGGTTTAAAATTGTTCTGACCTAAAGATTTATCAAGATCTTGTGTGTGTGTGAATTGAATTGAATTTAGATGTATATCTAATGTTTAGTATATTCTGTCCATAATTTTAGTTATGCACGACGATCATGGTTATCTAGTGATGATTAATGTTAATAACTTTGTGTCACAGATATGGTTTCCTTCCCTGTTTCTGCTGAAACTCTCGATTCCAGTTTTTGTCTTCCGATTGGGAAAGCTAAGGTATTTTATCCAAGTCCATTGTACTTTTGCTTTGCATTGTATGTTTTACTCCACCAAATACATCTCTTACTACAATTTGCCCATATTCAATTAACTGTGTTATTTCACGATCAAATTTACAAAATAAAATCAACCTCGTGTAATTTTGAATTGATGTAACACAATGAATGCCCAAATTCAGAACATAAAATGATTTAGGTCCTAATTATTTTTTAATTTATACATACACAGTCGAACAGGGGCCCCTAAGAAAATCCAATCACAGTTTATGAATTCTGTATTGATTTTGGAGAGTAATTAATTGATAGGCTTAATGTTAGGATGATTTGAAAATGTCAATTACACCATTGCTTGAAATCTAAATTTGGTATATAGTATTTCTTAAATTATTTACCCATCCTGATAGTATTTTATGGATTATAAACATGATATTGCATTTTCTGAATTTTTATTTCGTAATGATGCAAAGTCAAAAATTTTCCGAATTAGTGGAAATTGCATTTTGTCCAAACCGACCAACCCGACCCAACCCGACCGACACTTGATTGGGTTGGGTTGGGTTGGGTTTCAACATGTATTTGGGTTGGGTTGGGTTGAAATTAGATCAAACCGACCGTGTTGGGTTGGGTTTGGGTTGGGGGAAAAACCGACCCAACCCAACCCACGCCCACCCCTAATCATTGGGATCAGAACTCAGATAAAAACTCAGTTAAGTGTGTAGTCGTCGAGGTTAAAACTTGCAAAGTCAGATTGATTGAGCCATGATCAAGCTCCATACCTTCATTAATTAAGCTATTGTCGAGCTCATTACTAAGTTTAGTCATTAAGCTATCCTCGAGTTCGGTACTTTATCAAAAAGATAGTTAATTATCTGATCGTTAAGATTGAATTAATGGTCTGGTCGTCGAGCTAATGACCAAGAAGTTTGTTCATCGAGCTCTAGATGTTTAAAAAGTTAACTAATTATGTAATCCTCGAGCTCTAGACCTTGTCTGGACATTAATCGAATGCTCATCAAGATCAAAACTTTGTCAAAAAATCAATTAATTGTCTGATTAGCGAGCTCGAGAATTCATTAAAACAGTTAATTAATTTTGTTATGGTCGAGCTAAAGACTATTAAACAGTTAATTTTGTTATCGTTGAGCTCAAGAGTTTATTAAACAGTTAATTTTATTATCGTTGAGGTCAAGAGTTTATTAATAGTTAATTGTGTTATCGTCAAGTACAGGAAAGCCAATAAACTCATGTCGAGCCCAAATGCTAGGTCAGTCGTCGTTTTAATATGGTCGTCGAGCATATCTTCATTGAAAAAATAAAACAAAAGGCCCATAAAGCTTGGGCATTATACTTACAAAATTTAACAGCAAAATAGCTCATATTGTCGGGCAATGTACTTGGGAATTTACAATCAAAAAAGAGTTCGGGACGAGGAATCCTAATCTAGATCTTCGTGCCCGAGATCTTGGTTAGAGGTAACAACGTCGACCTCATCATCATCGTCATTACCCTCGAAAGTGTCCTCGATGTCAGATAGAACGAGGCTGTCAGCCATGTCGAGCACGGACTTTAAGTCGTTGGGCTAAACATCATGGAGCTTTGCCCGAAGATAGGCTCTGGCCTCTTTAAAGGCATGGAGGTAGGCCCCTGAAGCGTACTCGACCTTCAGCCTGTCACATTCATCGAACATCTTGAACTCTTCCCAAGCCCGTGCCCTGGCCTCAGCTAACTTGGCTTCATATTCTTTACATAGGCGCTCGAGCTCTAAGTTAGCTTCATCGGTCTCGTCCAGAAGGGAAGGTTAGGATCTTGAGTAACTATGTCAAACCATTTATCCTTCCAGTCCTTTAACGAGCTTGGCATACTCGAGACCTTAAAACCCCTCCTCGAGTTGACAAGTAAGCAAAACACGTATACTGAGGGAGCTGCTTGAGCTCGAACAACATTCAACAAAGGTCGCTTATGGCTCAATTCCCGGATACCTACATGCTATGAAGAAAGAGATGAGCATCCTCCATGCATTGGGCACTAACTACCCCGGGCACATGGAATGCTCGACCAAAAGACTTAGAAAAATAGGTACAAAGGCCACCTAAACCCAATTTTCAGTATGTCTCTGAAAATAACGAACTCCATTTCCCGAGAAATCACCATCCTATCCTCGGGACAGGGCAACTGGGCATTAGCCTAAACTCTCGAGCTACTACCATAGTGAGGTGTTCCTTAAACTTACAGGGTTCGTCGGGGTATTTAAACTCAATGTTACTTGGTACCTAGGGCGAGTATCTCGTGGAACGGCCACGGGGATCATCGAGGTTTCTATATCCTCGATACCACTCGAACTACCAGAACCCTCATTACTCGACATCTCTCAATAAAAATAAAGAAAATAACTTAAAGTCTTGAGCTTTACCTTAGTGATTACCCGAAGACCAAAAGATCCTAAGAGTTGTGATCGAGCTCGACCTTGTAGAAGGAATTTTACAGTAGAGTGAAAAGTTAAAAATGAAAAAGTGAAATGGCTATTTATAGCCATTGAAAAGGAAGCCCAGGAGTCGTCATTTGGGCCATTGGATTTTGCCAAGTGTCAACTATCCAACGGTCCCTATTCACCACCATATTCTAACCCGAGCAATCAAAGCGAACGACATCGAATTATCTTGAGCATTCAAATCACGAGCATCCCACTCGTCTATCACTAGGGATCGAGCATGTGCACCCACACCTAATTCTCAAGCTTTAGGAGTGGATGTACGAGGGCCAGTGATGTGATCATTATGGCACCTTAGTACAAGGACTGCCAGGGCTCCCCATTCTAAATTATGGGACCCATGTCCTCGGGACTTGATAGTCCTCGGTATACCTCAAAGATTGCTCTCTTGAATACCTACAAAATTACACGGGTCGTCCTCGAGATGTGTGGTCGGGCATTTACCTTAACCAACTTCCCAATGTACTCTATGATCGAACGGTGACAGTCCTTACCCCGTAAGGACTCTAACCCTATCCAATTACCAATATTCAAGAAATTATAGGACTGTAATGAGTCTATCTTGGAACATACTATAGGTAAGGTAAGGTGAGACTTCTAATTTTACTCTAACACTAACTCCTTCCATAAGTCATTCCGAAAAATAAGGTGACGAGCCCTACTAGGAGTCCACTACTACTTAGCTCTATAAATATGAGGCATTGGATCATTATTCAAGTACCTTTTCACATTTATTTTTCAGCATATATCTTCTTTCTCTAACTTAAGCATCGGAGGGACGAGGAGGACACTTCGATGCCTTTGTTTCAGGTACCGAAAGATCTTGTTCATGCTCATTTTCAATCGTCAAGCTCAGAATTCAACAGGTGCAATTTTTGGTAGAATCAATATCTATGATTGATAACTTTTCTAGACGTATGTGTTTATTTTTCGACACATAAATCGGAGACTTTTTCAAATTTTTAAAATTGAAAAGTTAAGATAGAAAACCAGATTGGTAAAAGGGTAAAATGATTGAAAACTGATAATGGTTTTGAATTCTATAATGCTGGCTTTGATGGTTTGTGTAATGAATGTGGCATAACTAGACATAAGACTGCGACATACACTCTTCAGCAAAATGGGGTTGTTGAAATGATGAATCGTACTTTACTTGATAAAGTT
>CAIGRQ010290674.1:0-10412 GCA_903798375.1 Fraxinus sp. D2006-0159
CTCCTAATTTTCATTAGCCTCCCACCAAAACACGTTCGAAAATTTTATAAATTAAAAAAATAAACAAAATAGAAAATGTTATTAATTTACATTACATTTTCACTTCCCTCCTAATTTTCATTAGCCTCCCACCAAAACACGTTCTCTAATTTAATTAGAAAACCTCCATCAAAACCCTTCTCTCTCACAAATCACCTCTCGCCACCAAAAATTTGATTTGCCTCTAAAATTGACAAAATATTTTCAAACACAATGGCTAAAATTAGAAAATGAAAAGACCCAACCCATAATCCTAATTCCCAAATCACAACTCCAGTCTCCAGCCCTCCACTTCGCACGAATCGCAACAAACGCCCGAATCGCCTCCAGCCTGAGCCTTCCACTTCATCCTCACCTGAATCGCCTCCACCCCTAACCACAGCTCCACTTCGCAGCCTCCACCTCCACTTCGCAGTTCGCACGGCGTCATCCTCTTCAATCTTCGGCCTTCGCAATCCCAAGTCGCAACCGTCGCAACTTAACAGCCTCTACTTCGCCCGCAGCCTCCGGGCTCCGGCCCTCCACTTCGCAGAAGGTACTAAAGTTCAAGAAGAAGATTTTTCTAATTTTCTGTTCTTTTCTTTTCTTTTGTTCTCAGTTTTTTTTTTTTTTTTTGGGTAAAGTCACTTTACATGAAAGATGTAATTAACATATGTTTTGACATGATTGGTGTTGACAAGATATGATTGGATAGAAAAGTTGATCGTGGTTTAAACAGTTTAATAATAGAATGTTATGCGATATTATGTCAAGAATTATGTCAATTCCTCTGATACTGTAGCATGATTCCATTTCTTTTGAGGTAAATGCCAAGCGAGGTAAGGGATTTATGACTACTCACATGAATCGGAGTTCGACATTGCTCTTGGGTGTTTATGAAGGAAAATTATATATGTACATTATGGGGTACATCAAGGTGTCCATAATGGACACCTTGCACCCCCTAATGTACCACAAGAACAACCCGTTTATGAAATCTGCAATTTATTGATTGAATTTTAAAAGACTTGCTACATCAAAGTTGGGATTTGCTGTCCAAAATTCGTTGCCCAATTTGCTGTTTACTAATGTTTCCTTGACTTACAAGTGGCAATGAGAGAAAAAGTTATACATGTTAATTTAAAGTGATGTGTCAATGAATCATTGGGTAGATAGCAAGTTGGAAAACTAACTTCGGATAGCAAATCTCAACTCGCTACATCATAATCTATATTTTACGTGATTACAAAGGAGTAGCTATAGCTTGGACTAAGAGTATTTCAAAAGGACTCTTTAAAAGTGAAACACTTTCTATTTTAAAGAGTCAAAATGCTCATAAAGATTCTAAATAGTGTGTGGGTTTTGACTATACAAATTTGTGGAGTTGAATCAACTCTCTATATTTAAATGCATTCGAAATATTTTAATTTTCAATTCTCCATTTATTGAACTAAATAGTATATACAAAAAAATTGAGGTAAATAATATAATAATATGGAGGAAAGTTGGTGAAAATAATAGATAGAGAAAAATAATAAATACATATTGGGAATAATAAAATTAAGTGTTAAAGATAAAGAGGCTGTTGGATTTTTTTTTGTTTTTTGTTTTTTGTTTTACTCTGGCCGCGCTCTAAATTGTAAAATATGCTTTTTAAAAAGAGGGAGTTTCTTGGAGATGCTTAAAATTTTTATTATTTTTAAGATCACTTCATTAGTGATAATTTCTAGAATTAAGTGTACATTCTCTATGATCACATTGTTGTTGACAGTCATTCTATGTGTCAAAATCAAGTGAGTGATATGATAGTATATTGTAAAAATTAATGGATATGATGAATGCTATATAAAAGAATGTCAAACTTAATGTAAAATAGAAGGTAGATTTAGCATGATTGTAATTTCTATACAACAAACTCCACTCTATTTATAGAATACAATAGAGATTTAAAGTCATTGGGTCAATCAAAGAACAATTTTAAATGCTAGACGTTTTCCAAAGTACATCTTGTTTTCCAGGCAAGACCTCTTATTCCAACATGAAGACTCCAATTTCTATGATCTACAATTGTTCTTCCAAACCTTCTTCAATTGCTTTTGTTATCAAAACTCTCTCCATGACTATCTAGAACAACCTTGATATAGCCAAAACACAACATTAGCAGTAAACTCAAGAAATCGAAGAACACACAAAGTTCATCAACACCAAGGAATCAATTATCATTTAGGGCTTAGAAACAAACATTGTACCCTTATGTACAAAAGAAACAGCCCCAAAGAACCCAAACCCTAAAAGAAGAACAGACGCAGCTACTTAATGGAAACCCAAGATCAAACAATTGATTTCAACACAAAACCCTCAATCGAAGAATCACTAAAACTCAAATCACACAGATTTTACAACCAAAACCAGAAGTTTTGATCTACAAGAAGAAATCAAATGAAGGAATAGAGGAGACGACACAGAGAAGACCCAGAAGCTTCTCGCACATGGAATGCAGAATTAAAGTGATTAGGGCTACTGTCCGACCCTATAAATACACATTTCCATCACCATTGATTCATTTTTCGATCGACGGCCTAGAACAACACATGTGTCCTTCATTTTGGGTGGGGTAAATGGGCCAGTTTCATTTGAGTTAGCTGTCAATGGCCATGCAATTTCAGCAATGGGCTAAGCCCAATTTTCATCACAGCCCACAGAACTGAAATGAAATTATCATAAATGGCATCATAGCCTATCAAACCTTATCTTTAGGAGAATGTTTCATATCTTCTCTCTATTTCTTTTTCTTCTTGCACGTCCTTAACTTTCTGGTATTCAATGATTTGACTTTTTGCAAATAATGCAAGATTAAGCCCTTGTTTGATGGTCATTCTTTTGAATTTTTTTTTGGAAAGATTGGGTTTTAGAATAATAGTTTTTAACAAAAATGTAAGATTAAAAAGTAGGGAAAAATTTTGAATTTACGTAAAGAATGTTTTATTATGAGGACGTGTGATTAAAAATGAATACGAAGAAAAATAATTTTGAAATAACGATTACCAAACACGGGCTAAGTATTACCATATTTTTGTGTTGCTGAAATTGTTGCTATTTGACTGCTTCACACGTGCTGCATATTTATTTCATTGAATTCTGATTTGGGAAGTTTGCCTCACAATCAGATTCAACAATGCAAATGATTGGCTGCTTCGAGAATGGTGACTACAGCTTTTCTCTTGCTGAATTAAAGATTCAACTTGAAATTTGATTATGCAAAAGCTGAAATATTATATCAACCTTCACGATTTCAGAAAAGGCCATGGTTCTCGAGTGTGGCTATTGGATGATTTTGTTTTAACCCCTCTGATACCAAATTCGTAGGGTGCATAAGTTAGTTCTTTATGAAATCTGTAATTTTATTGATTGAATTTTGCAAGAGTTGCTACAATACCCTCTATGTTTACTTGAGTACAAAGAGTAGCTTCAACTTATTATTATTTTTACAATCTCTTCATTCGTAATAGTTTCTATAATACAAGCTCCGCTCTATAATTTTAGAGTTGTTGGGTCATTCGAAATCAACATTCAATGTTTCAAAGTGGGCATACGGAGGAAGACATAAAATCTTACCTACAAAGATCTACAAAATACAAATTTTCTCTATTACAATGAGTAGCAAGAAAACAATAACAAATTAATTTACATAAAAAGTTTTGTGAAAATCTTCGAAGGAGTTGTTATAATTTGAAATACTAATTTAAAGGCTACAAGTCACTTTAAGTTTTTATCGTTTTTACGATAACTGTATTCACGATAATTTCCACAATTTTACTCCACTCTATTAGTGTACAATAGAAGATTTAAGAGTTGTTGGGTCATTCAAAAATAAATATTCAACGCTAGTTGTTTCTCAAGTGTATATTCCAGTTGTTAAGGCAAGACTTCATCTAAAATGAAGACCAATTTGCCGGAGTCAATACTTGTTCTTCCAAAACCTCCTTTAATGTTTTGTACTTCAATTGTTTTTGTAATAGTTACTCATACGTCGAGAGTATTAATATCAAAGTGGGCTTATGGAGGACATATAATCTTACATACAAATTTCTACGTATGACTTTTCACACTAAGTCTTTATTACAATGAATAGCGAGAAAACAACAACTAATTGAAAAAAAATAAAAAAATAGTGAGTCTTCAAAGGAGGTGTTATCGTTTGGAATAATAATATCTTTTAATTCTAGATCTATTTATGCATATTAGGTGCGAATTCACACAGCGAAAAAGGGGCAAAATCTACTAAGGCGATCTCCAAATTCTACCTCCAATTCGATTGATCTACTCTATATTCCACTTAGTGATCCTAATTCCAATTTTTTTTTAAAAAAAATTGTCATTGCGTTACTACTTATTCATTTCTCTTCAAGTTTATCTATTTGACCAATCTTTGTTTTTAATTTTAATTAAATCAAAAAACCTATCTTGAAGGGGTTCCAAAAAACCTAGATAAGTGGACAAGCATCTAAGACACCTAGGTGTCATCTAGAGCCCTTTTTTTCCCCCAAAAGATTATGACACATTACCACATTGTTTATCTTAACTTAATGGCTAATTCAAGGTTTAATCATCTTAAACTATTCAAAATGTGACAGGACAACCTTATCATTCACGAACACGTCGAGTTCACAGTTTCGCTTTATATTTGCTCGGCTGAATTAATAATTGCTGAGATTATCCAAATTAATGTACACGTGTTGTAATTTAATTCTTGATAGGTTAATTCTTTTTTATCTAATATTATTTTACGTTTCGATTTTGACCAGGGAGATAATTAATATTTTTTATTAGATTATATAAGGTAGATATAAATTAATAATTTACAAAAAAGTAAATGGAAAAGGTTTGAGTACTTATTACTATTTTCAAAATAAACAAATTACTCACTTAAATGGTTATTTCTGTATAGCAAGAATACCAGACTGTTTATTTGTTGATATGGTAAACTTACAGCCCAATTATTTGCAATAATTGGTAAATGAAAGTACCTGTTTGGTTAAGCTAAAAAAAATTCATTGTAAGTAAATACTTAAGATATTTTTCTTGATCTTAAAAATAAGTCACAATTTCTTTTTCTTATGTGTGCACATGCTGGGAAATTTCTTAATTATTGCTATAGCACTAAAACCAGCATGTTTGATAAGTTTATAAAAATTATATTTAAATAAGAAACTTAAAAAATTAAAAAAGTTCATTGTTGGTCTTGAAATAAGTTATATATTTCAAAAGCTATTTTACCTTACTATCAGATAGAATAAGTGACTTTTTTTAGTCATAAGTAAAACTGTATCTCTTTCAAATATATTTGTATCTCTTTCAAATATATTTAGAGACAAGTATACTTTAACAATATTGGTTAATCTTAATCAAACATGCTACCAATAACAAGGAAAATCATTAAATTATTATTATTATTATTATTTGGAAAAATGTCCAAACATAGACTAAAATCACCTCGTACCTTTTCTGGCAGCTTCTCTACTATATTTACCTACCACCTTCTCCTCTCTCTCTCTCAAATTCTTGAAGATTAATAGTATTTACCGTTCCAAATTCAAGTGACAGGCAAAATATTTTCACAGAAAACTACTCCAAATACTTGTATATGAATATGGGAGAATTAGAGGAGTCAAAAAGAGTTAAACCAGAAGAATTTCCAGCTACAAAAGAAGCCCCTATTGAAATTAAAGCTCCAAATCATGTATCATTTCGGAAAACAGTTGTTACAATTCCAGATGAGAAAATCACTTCCCCCAAGCCCCTTCCAGTTGCTCAAAGTACTCCACTTCCTCTTGTATTAAGTGCTTTTCTTTATTTTCGTACCTTGATCATAGGATTATTGTTGAAATTCTTGGGTTTGTGACAGAGGCTGCAGATCATGGGATTGAAAAGAGTGTGGGAGAAGTCAATGATAGAGGTATAATTAACTGGTTTTTTATATAATGCATATTTGATCAGTCAATTATATTATACAATAAAATTGTCTTTGTGATATATTGTATTGTATTTAGCAGATGCTGCTCTTGCACGAGTTGAATTGGAGAAAAGACTGGCTCTGATCAAAGCATGGGAAGACAGTGAAAAAACCAAAGCAGACAATAAGTACAATTTTCTTAATTTAATTTGTCATTTTTTCTTTCTTTCTGACTTTTTTGGGGGTGGGAGTGGGGTGGAGTTTGTCTTGCAAGTTGCACTAATTTCTGAGTTTGGCCGTCTAAATTTGAGGAGCCAAATTCGCTCTCTATTTTAAAAAATTAAAATATGGAGTTTTTGGAGCTTATTTTTGAGAATTAGCTCTTTAAAATAAAAAAAAAAATATTTTGTATTTAGAGAATCTCTTAAACTCTTAATATGGTCGTGGCGATAGTGGGGAGGGTTTTTCTTGGAAGAGTAGCCCTTCAATATCAAAGAAAGTAGAGATATACAGTGAAAAGTATCAAAATTGTAGTCTATTTTGGGATTTCTTATATGCAATTTGCAAAAACTGATGCAAAAGGAAACTCTAAAACTATTTTCGATTTTTTTTTTTTGGGTCTCGTTTTCAAGCATAAATCTTGCCAAATATGCAAAGAACTATCTGCTTGAGTTAAAAGAATTTTTTTAATTGAAATTATATTTCAGGGCCTATAAAAAGATTTCTTCTGTAGAATCTTGGGAGAATGCTAAGAGAGCGTCTGTTGAGGCACAAATAAAGCAAATTGAGGTGAAAATTTCTTGACTTTCTGCTGTTTGTTGAAGCTTAATTTTGTGTGTTCTGCTCGTAGCTATTTCCTTATGATGTAAAAGCATTAGATACAATCACTAAGCCACCAAGGAAAGAAAGGATATACAAAATTAATTTCAACTAGTTTACGATCGTTGAATCGGGTACCAAGGCCTTTTACTAACATGAGGCGAGCCTCGAGGCACACACTTTGACGCGCGAGACAAATCACTAAAATAATTCAACAAAAGAAATAAAACTTCAAAATATTCGCGTAATAAAACATAACAGGAAAACTAGCAGCGTAGTGACAACCCTTGAATTCAAGTAAGTCACATGATCTTGAAGGCTTGTGCATACTAGTACCCCATCCCATCTAGTACTTTTGATCGAAAAATCAAATTCGTTCAATGAGAAAATGGGTAAAGAAAAAAAGTTAAAAATCTAGTCTTTACCGTCTACTAAACATGCTATAAAATATGAAATCTCTGTCTTTCTCTTGAATTCACCATGACATCGAATCATTTGCTTTTGAGTTGAATTAAGTTCTTCGACGTATGAAATACCGATGAGCAGGAAGAATTTGAAAAGAAGAAAGCAGAATACCGCGAAAAGATGAAGAACAAAATTGCTGAAATTCACAAAGCAGCTGAAGAAAAAAGGGCAATGATTGAAGCCAAAAAAAAGGAAGATTTTCTCAAGGTGGAAGAGACAGCTGCGAAGTTTCGTTCAACTAACACCACACCAAATAAATTGCTAATTGGATGCTTTAATTAATCAGCTGCTGCTTTTTCTTATTTTGAGGTGAAATTAAGTCAGAAAAAGTACTTACGCTTCTGTTTTTCTTGCATCTTATTGGCTTATAATTTAATTACTGGTTATTTTAATGTTCTCTCTTGTGTTCTCAGTGTGTATACTTNATGCTACATGTACATTTTCATTGACATTAACTTTTACAATATTCTAGGTGTCAAGATATACACTCTTGATTTTGAACACATATATCCAATCAGTGCACAGATTTCTTCCACATAGGTGGGAATGTCAACCACAATGTACATATAGTTTAATTCATACTCGATGTGCCATTAGTTTCGAAAACTCTGTTTTTTTTCTTTAAAGTATTATGTGTAAAGTACATTCCAGCTGTGATAATGCACTTTTAAGTTGCTGCAATTTAGCCAAGTTTGATTTAGTTAAAATCAATTTTTTAGAAGATTTTAATAAAAGTTGATAAAATATGAAACTATAAAAGTTGTGAATCTCGTGAAATGTATTGTTGAAAATATATTTGAAGAAGAATGAGTTTCATAAAATGAGGGTCAAACAGGGACTTAGTTAGAGCAGGATTAGTCAATGCAGGTGGTAAGGTTAGTTACGATTAAGTCCAAATATGATTCTTTATTTAACTAGTCAGGGGTGTCAAAATAGAATCGGATTGCCTATGCCCTGGACAGTATTGGACCAGGCTAAAAAAAATCTTGATCAGTTGTGTTTTCTTAGTTCCCGATTTCAAGTTGCTTGTGGGTTTTAGTTCTTGGATGATAATGGACACTATGAGCCTTGCTACAACGACAAGTTCAATGACAAAGTTAAAAATAGGAAGACACATGTTAATACATGATTGAACAGTTTGAAAAAAAACCACCCAATAAATTGTTGCCACCCCACCTTGTCACCTAATTTTCTGTAATCACCCTGGCCAAACAGCATTATTGGGACACTATTTTCATTGTTTTGACCAAGAGAGTCCTCGAATATGTGGATAGTTGTTTTAGGTATATTAATGTTGTATATGATGATATATTAGAGCTGGGAATAAGGTAGTGGCGACTAGGGGTGGGCAAAAACCCGCCCAACCCGATCAACCCGCCCAACCCAACCCAACCCGATCGGGTTGGGTCGGTTTTTTTCATTTTTTTCTTGGAAAAAAAAACCACCCAATAAATTGTTGCCACCCCACCCTGTCACCTAATTTTCTGTCAATCACCCTGGCCAAGTAGCATTATTCGGACACTATTTTCATTGTTTTGACCAAGAGAGTCCTCGAATATGTGGACAGTTGTTTTAGGTATATTAATGTTGTATAAGATGATATATTAGAGCTGGGAATAAGGTAGTGGCGACTGAAAAGGCTGAACCACTACTATTTCTGCCGCCAAGGGGTGCTTCATACAGTTCAAAAAACTGTGCAACGAGAACTACAATAAACTTCATTTAGAGGATCTTGTGAGAAGAACACTTGATTCGCAGAAACTATTTGTCCTTGGACTGAGTTGAAATAGATTAAACGAAAAAATAAGTTAAATTACATTTGTTGTCGTCATGTTTGTTATAGTTTAGTATTACAGGAGCAAAACTTACAGGCCTACTAGGTTACTCACACTGGCGGGCCCCACATGTGTTAAAAAAAATAAATACACCTCCCTCTACAGTTAGTGGCCTGGCAGTGAACCCACCCCTCCCCTTCCAGTACGTGTATCATTGCTCTTCGAAAAACTATCTTACAATTACAAGTATGTCAATTTTAAGTGACTAATGGTTTGAGTGGGTGCTGTTGAAATTAATGATCGCATTTATTGTCTCTTTATTGTTTAGTGCCTTTCCTAAACCCCCATTTTCTACCATCTTTTAATTCGTTTTTGACCGTTTGATATGTCAACGGGATCCATTTGTACAGTGATTACAGACACAAAATGCACTTCTATGCCAAAAATTTCCCTTTTATATAGAGTGAATTAAATTATATGGGACAGGTAATCTCAATCATTTCAGTCAAACATTGAGATTCTTCTTCATTGACATGGTACTGTATTACGGCATGATTTCTTCTAAAAATTAGATACAAATGCCTCCGAAACAGGGTCTTAAAACTTTTATGTCAATTACAAGTGATCAAGGTTGTATGTATATGATGTTTATACATATACAACTTAATCATTACAGAATTTTATGATTTGATGAAGAATCTGATGAAACATATTGTTGTACCCAAAAGAAAGATGGTGCACACTTCACGTGACGTTAGAATACCCACCTCGACTGGAAATGACATAATTTTATGATTTGATGAAGTTTCTGATGGAATATATTGTTGTACCCAAAAGAAAGGTGGTGCCCACTTCACAGGACGTTAGGATACCCACCTCAATGGGGGAAAGATGGTCGGTTGATCCCACCACTTTTCAACAATGATTTTTGATCAAATTTAAGTAAAAAATTTAAAGAAATGACAATATTCATTTACCACCATTGTAAACGTTAAGAATTTGAAAATCTTACAATTTCTTGTTTTTCAATGTTTATTTATCTTCTCCAGTTCCACCTCCATCTTCATCGCCATGCTTTAAGGTTTTTTCACTCATCTCCATCTTCACCTCCATGTTCAAGGTTTTTCTTCATCTTATTTGGCTAAATTTATTTATTTTTAATAACAGTTTTTGAAATGAATGAATGCAATGTTGACAAGTGCGAATTATCAATTAAAATTGTTAAATAAAATTGTACAAATAGCATGATTTGACGGAAAAATGTAAAGTTAAAATTAGAGGTGTCAATGGGTCGAACCGAGCCGGCTCGACCCATTGCCCCACGAGCTCGTGCTCTTTTTGTAACGGGGCTTGGCTCGTTACAAAAAAGAGGTGCTCGGCTC
>CAIGRQ010290698.1:0-31398 GCA_903798375.1 Fraxinus sp. D2006-0159
TCAGGCTTGGACTCCATGTCAGATATCGTCAAAAGATCTCCCTCGCTTACAAAGTCCTCGACGATGTCAGCTTTATCTAAAGTCCCTGATTGTCTCTCATGATTTGCAGCTGAATTACAGTTTTCCCGCAACTTCTCGCAATTCCTCTTGATGTGTTTTTTTTCTTGTAGTAATAGTAAACCTTATTGCTAAAATCCACCGTCGAATTGCCTCTTCGCCGATCACCACAGATCACAAAAGCTTCATCATCTTTGGAACCAGTTCCAACCAAATGCTTCACCTTCTCCTTTGAGAATAATGCATTATACACATCTTTAATGGTAAGTGTGTCACAACTATATAGAATCATATCCCTAAATGATGAAAATGAACTAGGCAATGAGCACAACAGGATTAAAGCCAAGTCATCTTCATCATAGTTTACCTATAACATCTCCAGATCAGCGACTTTAAACATGGCCAGATGATCTTCCAGTGATTGGCCTTCTGCCAAGCGATGAGAATAAAACCTTTACTTCAAATGTAATTTGCTATTCAGACTTTTGGTCATGCACAATTGCTCAAGTTTCAACAACAATGCAGCTATTGTCTTCTCCTTCAAGATGTTCTAAAGAATGTTGTTAGATAGATGAAGATGAATCTGCAAAAGTGCCTTGCGATCCTTCTGTTGCTTTTCCTATGTTGTCCAAGTTGTGGACATCTTTTCAAATCCCAACAAAGTATCATCCAAATCCATCTGTTCCAATGCAGCCCTCATCCTTACTTACCACAACAAAAATCTTGAACTGCGATCCAACAGCGAAATATCATACTTCACGGTAGCCATCAATAACAATAAACTCGAACAAATCAAATCCTTTCTCTGCAGAACTGTAAAACCTTAGCTCTAATATCACTTGTTAGGAATTTGAGGATATGATGTGGTGCGATATGAAGTATACATTGCACAAACAATAACATGATTAAAAGAAAACAAGCAAGAAGATAAATTGGTAGAGGAACATAATATCTTATTAATAACCAATGGAGAGAAAATACAATTTTAGCAATATTCTGCTTTCTAAGGTCCATTAGACTAAATGACGAGCCTAGTATTTATAGGATAATTGTCCAAAACCTTAAAACATGAAAATTAGGTCAAAAATCGCGTAACATAAGGAAAATATCGAGCTCGAGCGATAAGCTGGCGACGGGCTATCATTTGACAGTTAGGCGACAACTTCTCTGCTCCAATTTTCCTCTTCTTGCTCGAGTTGAGCGATTGTCCTGCGTTGTCAATCCGTATTTTTTCTTTCTTGAACCCTATTTTGACATCTTCAAGCCCAATGCACCAAAACGCGAGACCCTAAACCCAATTTGGACCGGATTTGGATCACAAAACCCAACACCTCCTTTTTGCATTATTTATACGTCATCCGTTACAACTGTGTTCAAGAACATTACATAGAGAATTTCTTCATCTTTCACGTATAAAATTTTTTTATAAATACTATTGATTATTTCCTCTATTGAAACCATATACTTTCAATAAGGTAGTTTAATGAATAGAAAATAAAAATGAAGACTTGGAAAGATTATAAAAAGACTAATATGAATTTTGTGGGTGTTTTAATATGGATAAATTAAAAACCAAATGTCATCATATTAGGGATCTTTGGTTGTTGGAACTCCATCAGCATACTAAAGTAACAATTTTTTATTTTTTGACAAGTATTTGATGAAGTTTGTTTCAACTTTGTTAATTAAATCAACTACTTTTTGCACCTCTTCATATGATTAATTTGAGCATCAATGCTCTTGCATAGATGCCTTATTTTTGTTGCACTTGCTATAAAAACAAAACTTATATGAAAGAACTACAATAATATGTTAGCTTTGGGATAATCTGTATTCTGGTTACGTCATTCCCATTTTTTAATTCACATTTTAATCTCTTTCCGCGTTTTAAATTATGTGTTCTTTTGTTTTACTATTTTAAGGACAACTAAAAATGATATTTACATAATTTATAAATTTATTACTAATTCATGAATTTTTTTACATGTTCTAATGAATTAAGTGTAACACTTTTGTTATTACTATGTTGTATTTTTTATTCTTGATTTGTCACATTTTTTGATCATTATCTAGCTTACGTTATGATGGTTAGTTAGTCTAGTTTGGTTTGATCAAAAGTCGTTGTAATAGACAAGCAAAGTGGTAGGTAGAATAGTCGGTAGAAAATCATTTTGAATTGTACCAAATGTATGGCTATATGTATCAGCCATGTTCCACCATTTTGGATGAATGAAATATAAATCTTTCCATCTTCTTTGTTTTCAATAATCCATCAGTGGTATCAGAGCTTTTTCAGATCTTAGAAGGGCTAAAAGAGGCTGAAAAAACTGAAGAAACCGGTAAGTAATACATATCGGTAAGTGCTGGAGAGTTGAAAAAAATGTAAACTTCTGTCAGAACTGTAAGTCTTTATAAAATCCAGTAAGAAGTAAGGAAAATCGGTAAGGAACCTCCAAATACGGTAAGCATTGAAAACTGGTAAGTTGTGTTAAATTTGGTAAGTTGTGTAAAAATCGGTAAGTCTTGTGCAAATTTGGTAAATTCGAATACTTGTTTTTTCTTTCATTCTCCTAGAAAATACCAGCAAATAAGAGAGAAAACCAATAAGAACCCTTCACAAAAAGCCGAGTGTTTTTAGTGTGAAAGTGATATGGCTTCAAGTGGTTTTTTCCCTCATTTACAGGAGAAAATTATGACTTCCGGTCTGCAAAATGAAGGTATATTTGTAGGCCTATAACTTATGGGAAATCAGTGAAACTGGAGTAGAACCACCACCTTTAAGAGCCAAAAGCAGCACAGTGAGGAGATTGCCATGAAATTTAAAGCTCTTTCTTGCATACAGTCATCTAACTCAAATGCTATTTTCCCAAGAATAATCATTTGTGAAATAGCAAAGGAAGTATGGGATGTGTTGAAGGAGAAATTTAGAGGCAATAAGAGGACAAGATAAATGCAGGTCCTGAATTTCAGGAGAAAGTTTGAGACTTTGAAGATGAAGGATTCTGAAATGGTTAAGGAGTTTACTGATAGATTAATGAAAGTGGTAAACTAGATCAGATTGCTTGGAGATGACTTACCAGACAAGAGGGTAGTGGAGAAAGTGCTGATTAGCTTACCAGAAAAGTTTGAATCCAAGATTCCTTCACTTGAAGATTCAAGAGAGTTGGCTAGCATTTCTTTAGCCGAATTACTGAATGCTCTTCAAGCTACTGAATAGAAGAGATTGTTCAGGCAAGAAGAACAAGCTGAGTGTGCTCTATTTGCAAATGGGAAGCAGAGAACTCAAACAAATTTTGGTGGAAAGAAGCCACAAAATGAGAAGAAGGAAATGGAAGCCAAAGGTTCTGGAAAGGATACTAAGTGTCCTCTTTGTCCACATTGTAAAAGGAAAGGCCACTAACCTAAATGGTGTTGGTTCAAACCTGATGTTCAATGCAGGTCCTGTAAACAATTTGGACATATAGAAAGAGTCTGTAAAAATCATAAGGAACAGAAGGAATTCAGCATACAAACGTTGATGAAGATCAAGTTAAATTACACAGCCTGCATCAAGGTTCAGACATGGTTGCTTGATAGTGGCTGCACTCATCACATGAAATCAAATGAAAAAAATTTTGTGGAGAAGAATGATAGCTACAGATCAAGAGTAAAGGTTGGAAACGGGGAGTATGTAGCAGTGAAAGGCATTGGCAAGGTCTCCGTTCAGACTCCAACAGGTAACAAGTTTATTTCTGATGCCTTATATGTTCCAAATATTGATAAGAATCTGATAAGTGTTGGCTAATTAATTGATCAGAGCTATACCTTAGTATTTAAGAATAATAGTTGTACAATTTTGGACCAAAACAATATGGAGTTGATGACAATTGAAATGAAGAATTGAAGTTTTCCATTGGAGTGGAAAAATATGAACTTACAAGCCCTTATCAGCACTGTGATTAAGTATGAATTGTAGCATAAACGATTTGGACATGTTAATTGCACTTCACTCAAGCATTTGAATGAACATGAGTTAGTGGAAAGTATGCCAAGAATAAGTGATGCTACCTGTGTCTGTGAAATCTGCCAAAAAGGAAAGCAAGCCAGACTTCCTTTCCTCTAAAACCAATCTAGAAGAGCTCAAACCATACTTCAACTGATTCATTCTGATGTATGTGGGCCTATGAAGATTTCAACCCTGAATAGCAGTAGATATTTCATTCTATTCATTGATGATCTCACCAAAATGTGTTGGGTATATTTTCTCAGAATGAAATTAGAAGTGCCTGCGTTTTTCCAGAAGTTTAGGAGCTTTGTTGAGAATAATGGCAACTATAAAATCAAGGCTATTAGGACTGATAATGGATCAGAATATACCATAATCTGTTCAATAAATTTTGTGAGGAAGTAGGAATTAAACATCAATTAACAATTCCCTACTCACTTCAGCAAAATGGAGTCTGTGAGAGAAAGAACATGACTGCAATGGAGATGGTTAGATGTTTGTTGTTGGACAAAATGTGCCTAATGTTTTTTGGGATGAGCTATGAATACCTATATTTATCTGCTAAATAGGCTACCCTCTAAAGCCTTGGACAAACTAACTCCTTATAAGACCTGGTATGGAGTTAAACAAAATATATCTCACTTGAGAATGTTTGGAAGTGTGTACTATATGTACATACATGATGCTAAAAGAGATAAGCTATGTCAGCAAGCAGAGGCTGGAGTTCTGGTTGGATACTGTGATAATGCTAAGGGCCATATAATTTATAATCCTCAAACTAGCAAAGTTGTTTCCTGTAGGGATGTCAGATTCGATGAAAGTTCTACATGGAATTAGGAATCAAATACAGTGAATAAGTCTGAGATTCCAAGACTGATTTCTTAAACAAAAGATGCTGGTAATGATGAAGAAGAAATGGAAGCTAAAGGTGAATCAAATTCAGAAAATGAAGTGCTGAGAACAAGATCACTTTAGGATATCTATGCTACTTGTAATTCTGCAATTTTGGAGCCTACAAACTATAATGAAGCAGTACATTCTAAGGAATGGATAGAAGCCATGAAGGATAAGCTTATGGCAATTGAAAAGAATGAGACTCATCTGCTTGTTGACAGACCAAGAAACAAGAATGTCATAGGAGTTAAGTGGGTATTCAGTACAAAGTTGAATGTTGATGGCTCAATCAATAAGTTCAAAGCTAGGCTAGTTGTTAAAGGCTATGCTCAGCAATTTGTGATTGATTTCACTGATACGTTTGCTCCTATTGCCAGACTTGAAACAATAAGGGTGTTATTTGCAATGGCTGCTCAATCAAAATGGAAAATACATCAGGTGGATGTAAAATCAGCCTTTTTGAATGGGCATCTGAATGAGGAAATTTTCATTGAGCAACCTGAGGGCTTTATCAAAGAAGGAGAAGAGGATAAAGTATATTTACTAGGTAAAGCCTTGTATGGCTTGAAGCAGGCGCCAAGGAGTTGGTATAGCAAGATTGATAGACATCTATGCAGCATTGGTTTCAACAAGAGTGTTAATGCGCAAATATTATAGATCAAACCAGTAGAGGAGCATCTGCTCATTATTCCACTCTATGTAGATGATCTCTTAATCATAGGAAGTAATGCAGCTTTGATTGAAGAGATAAAGGATAAATTGAAGAAGGATTTTGAGATGACTGATCTATGTGAAATGAAATATTTTCTTGGAATGGAGGTTGATCAAACTAAAGATGGTATTTTTCTTTGCTAGAAAAATATGCTAAAGACGTTCCATATGGAGAATTGTAAGTATGTTAACACTCCTTTGGTCCTGAATTTAAAACTGATGAAGGATGATGATGCAAGGAAAATCGATGAGAAAATATATAGAAGCTTGGTTGGATGCTTGTTGTACCTTTCAGCCACAAGGCCAGATATAATGTTTGCTGTCAATCTGTTATCTTGATACAGACAAGAGCCAAGTGAAATTCACCTTCAAGCAGCTAAAAAAGTGTTGAGGTATATCAAAGGGATAGAGGGCTATGGAATTAGCTTCAAGAAATCAGAAAATCTAGTATTTACAGGATTGACTAATAGTGATTGGGCTGGTTCAATGGATGATATGAAGAGTACCTCAGGTTATGCCTTCTATGCTGGTTCAAGTCTTGTATGCCGGAACTCTATCAAAAAAAAAACGGTAGCTCAATCCACAACTGAAGCAGAGTATATAGAAGCAACTGAGGTAACTAATCAAGCAATATGGCTAAGAAAAAATTTGAATGATCTGAAGCACCTGCAGTCTAAGGCAACTACCATTCTATGTGACAACCAATTAGCTATAGCAATTGTGAAGAATTTAGTGTTTCATGGAAAAACTAAACATATAAACATCAAGTACCATTTTATTAGAGAAACACAAGAAAAAAAGGAGGTAAAGTTGATGTATTGTAGCTCAGAAGAACACAGAGCTGATATCTTCACCAAAGCACTGCCAAACGAAAAGTTTGAAACACTAAGGAAATGTCTTGGCGTTTCCAACAAAAGTGCCAAGTAGGAGTGATGAATTAAGTGTGACACTTTTGTTGTTACTAAGTTGTATTTTTTGGTTCTTGACTTGTCACACATTTTTTTTTATCATTGTCTAGCTTATGTTATGATGGTTAGTTAGGCTAGTTTGGTTTGATCACAAGTTGTTGTAATAGACAATCAAAGTGTAGTGGTAGTAGGTAGAATAGTTGGTAGAAAATCATTTTGAATTGTACCAAATGTATGGCTATATGTATCAGCTGTGTTCCACCATTTTGCGTGAATGAGATATAAAACTTTCCCTCCTCTTTGTCTTCAATAATCCATCATGTTCCAAGACCAGTGTTCGCGGTGGAAGTTCTCAAGGACAAGACTATAGGTGGTATTCTTTTTCTGACTCAAAAAGGTTTAAATACGAAATTTTAGAATTTCTAATAATTATTGAACATCAATTTATAATAATTGAACAATTTAAAGAACTGCAATATTTGATAGAAAAAAATAAAATTTATTAACAGTTATATTGAATGTTACTACAATAGTAATTGTTAGTGCACGTATGACAGGATGTGAGAAAAAGATAGAAAGTATGTAAATTAGCATACATATTGACAAGAGTCATGAGAAAATGAATGGTGAGATGTTGGGAGAGAGGGGTTTAAAAGAGAGATGGGGAATTTGGAGGAAATCCTGTCAAAATTATATTCGATGACCCAGGAATTTGTGTCTCCGTCACTTTGGGCAGGATACTAGAGACTGGTGGTGCTACTACCACAAATCGCAAAGCAATATGGGTATATTGCTAATCATTTTTTAATTCAGCAGCATGTAAACTGTAGAATTCCAAACGGGAATTCTATTAGGAGGATTGGTACTTTATCTAATATCCTTTGTATTTTGTTGTTGTTCTTTTTGTGTCTTAAAAATGTGTGTTTGATCGATAAGGAAAAATAAATAAAATTGATGGATGAATATATGTAAACCTTGGATTACTTAATGTCCCTGTCCTTTTGATATCTTTAAAAAGTTTTATTTGAGGATGTAAGATATTATCCATGGTTTTAGTGTTGTAATGAAATGTGCAAAAGAACAATGGCTATAGTCATGGGAAGTAGGGGATAAATAGTCGAACAAATATAACACGACGAGAAGAGGTTATTAAGAAGGCTGTGTATATATCAAATATTGATGACCAGGTAAAGAGACTTTAGAGTTACTACTTTTGGTTTTTTTTCATTAATGGTTACCATGTTCAACGTCGTCTTTCTTTTTATGAAGGTAGCTTACCGAAGAGGAATTTGCAGCGCTCTTCATTGGGTGCGGACAAGTACCACATCTTTCCCCGTACTCTCTGTAGAACTATATTTATGATGACTTAAAATTATGTTCTAAATATCTTATCCACATTATTGGTGCCAAAGGTTGTTGATTGTCATGATTGTGGTGACCCTAATTCTGTACTTCGTTTTGCCTTCATTAAATTCACCGACGAGGTATATAATTCAAAGTGATGGTTTGGTTGTGTATATTGGCAAACATTCGGGTTTATAAAATTGCATTGTTTTCCATTTGAAGAAGGTGCAAGAAATGCTTTCAGCTTGGCAGGAACTACGCTTGTATATTATCCAGTTAGACTGTTGCTTTCAAAAACTGCGATTGCACCTGTTAACCCTACCTTCTTGCCACGGGTGAGTAATTCATTAGTCATTACCATCTTTAGTTTCTTATTACACATGTTATTTAAACTTGAATTATTTCAAAGACTAATCTAATACGAATATTTGCTTTCATTACTGTCATATTAGTCTGAAGATGAAAGAAATGTCTGCAAGAACTATTTACTAGTGCAAGCAAACATTGACAAAAAGGTAGTTTTGGGATTTGTAATCTTTTTCTGTTAATTAGCATTTATTGGGCCACAGATGGTTGTCATGTATTTTATTTTTGTATGAAGCAGGTTACTCAAGCGGATGTCAAACTCTTTTTTAAATTCATTTATCGAAAGGTTTATAACCGTTATCCCCAACTAAACAACGAAGCAAATTGCCTAGACTAAGATTCACAACTTCGGTTTGACCATCAATTTGGGGGTGAAAAGCAAAAGAGAACTTAAGCGTCCCAAACAGTTTCCACAGTGTCTTCCAGAAGTAACTAACAAACTTGACATAACGATCAGACACAATACTGACCGGAAGTCCATGGAGACGGACAACTTCTTTGAAGAACAACTTAGCGATATGGGACGCATAAGAAGACTTAGAACATGGAATGAAGTGTGCCATTTTAGAAAACCTATCGACCACCACAAAAATGGAGTCATGACCTCGAGCTGTTTTAGGTAACCCAAGAACGAAAAAGATACTAAGGTCATGCTACGGAGTATGAGGAACGAGAAGAGAAGTATACATCCCAGTATTTTGACGTTGACCTTTACCCAATTGGCTCGTACGACACCGAGAGAAAATTTGGGCCACGTCCTTTTTCAAGGATGACCAATAAAAGCGATCCTCTAGTAAGGCGATTGTTTTATCCTGACCAAAATGACCAGCCAAACCTTCGGCATGTAGTTCCTAGACCAGGAAGTCACGAAGTGAGGTGCAAGGGATACATAACTTGGTACTTTTGAAAAGATAACCATCTTTAAGCAAGAAGGAAACATGGTCGCGAGAAGGGTTGTCAAGGAGGTCCAAAAAGATGATACCAAAGTTAGGACAACTAGGGTAATCATCCTTCAAGCACTCAAATCCTACCACGGTAGTGCTCATAGAATGAAGCACCACAGTAATATGACGAAGAGCATCAGCCACTTTATTTTCGACCCCGATGGTGGAGAAAAAAAGTGTACTCCTGAAGAAATTTAACCCATTTAACATGTCGTTCACTTAAATGATGCTGGGAGTTAAGATAGCAAAGAGCCTGATGGTCAGAATATAGAACAAACTCTTGAGGTAATACATATTATCGCCAGTGACAGAGAGATTGGCTAATGGCATAAAACTCCTTGTCATAGGTAGAATACTTCTGCCTAGCCTGGTTTAATTTTTCACTAAAGTAAGCGATGGGGTGACCTTCTTGACTTAAAACACCCCATATGCCCGCACTAGAAGCATCACAAGCCACCTCAAAACCCTTAGAAAGATCTGGATGCCGTAAAACCGAAGTCTCGTTCAACTTTTGCTTTACCGCTAAGAAGGCTCTCTGAGCCGAAGGGGTCAAACAAAAATCACCCTTTTTCATGCACTCAGTGATAGAGCTAAAACTTTTAATAAATCTCCTATAGAATGATGCTAGCCCATGAAAGCTACAAACCTCAGTTAATGTGGAAGGTTCAGGCCAATCGCGAATAGTAGAGATTTTAGCGGGGGTCAGCAGAAATACCTTGGACAGAAATAATAAACCCTAAGAAAAGGACTTTAGGCTAAAGGAATGAACATTTTTTTAGGCTTGCATATAACTGTGCAGAACGACGAGTAAGGAAGACCTGTCGAAAGTGATCCAACATCAAATTAGACTACAAGGAACTTCCCAATAAAAGGTTGCAAGACATGGGTCATGACCCGCATGAAAATTCTACGTGCATTAGACAACCTAAAAGGTATAACCAGCCATTCGTACAAACCATCCTGGGTCTTAAATGTCATTTTCCATTCATCCCCTGGTGTAATCCTTATTTGGTGATAACCTCTCCGAAGATCAATTTTGGAGAACCACAAAGAACCCGCTAATGCATCCAACATATCTTCTAGGCGTGTAATAGGAAAACAGTACTTAATAGTGATTTTGTTGATGGCGCGACTATAAACACACATGCGCCACGAGCTATTCTTCTTAGGGGTGAGAGGAATTGGGATGGCACTAGGGTTAAGGCTAGGGCAAATAAAACCCTTATTGAGTAAGGCCTTAATTTGCCGATTGAGTTCAGCTCGCTCAGCAGGGTTCATTCTATAATGAGGACGATTTGGTAACTAGGACCTAGGGATAAGATCGATAGCATGTTGAATATCCCGCATAGGAGGAAGTTCATCAGGTAGGTCGATAGGCACAATATCACTAAACCCGTCGAGTAAAGGAGATACCACTGGTGGGAAGTCGAAGTGAGTATCATCAGAGGCTTGTGAACAAGTTTTACCAATCAAGGCAAACATAAGCCCGGTGTCATGACCCTCACGCTCAAAATCTTTTAGAGACAACAATTGAATACAAGTGTCTATAACACCCTTAGGTATAGAGATGTGCATTGTTTTTTTTTTTTTGGAGGGTTGGAGGGTTCGGTAGGTACGTGACAAATAGTTTTGCTAATGTGGGTAAATTCATACGTGTTATCACGCCCAAAATGTTTAACATCGTATCCTCCTTATAACACTTAAATTGGTCAATTTCTTCATCAGAATTGTCAATAGGGTCGACCGTGAAACACTCATTCTCTGGGATAGGCTCCTGTGTAAGGGCAAGGGCACGATTGGGACATTGTAAGGTAACATGACAGTTATTACATAGAGTTTGAGATGTAGGACCTCGAGAGGTGGTTGGAAAAGCAGGAAGACCCTTAGAAGTGTCTCGAGGAATAGGAGTGGAAAAAGATCAAATAGTTGAACAGTTCTGGGTCGATGTAGGGCCACTAGTAGGAGTGCCGATCAGAGGGGGTCGAGAAAATGAGGGTCTGATAAAGTAGGAGGGCCACACTACGAATTGAAAGAACGAAAGTATCGCTCGTATACAAGTGCCTTGTGAAAAGTATCTTCTAACGAGTCAGTATTGAGAACAAGGACTTGATGCATTAGGTCAGATTGCAAGCCTTAAGAATCAAGTGATCGTGACATCCTCGGGCTCTGCAAGGTCGGAACGGTACAATAATTCATCAAAACGAGTCTTGTAGTCCGACATAGTCGACGAGTTTTGCCTATGCTTAAGAAGACGTTCCAAGAGTTGAGATGAAAAGATGGGGCATACTTCTCAGTAAGTTTTAGTTTCATTTCCCTCCACGTAGTATTAGGCTGACCTAAGCGATCGAGGGATTGTTTCACAGTCTGCCAATAGTATTTAGTAGATTTGATAAGTTTCATTTTGGCGAAACGAATATGCTGAGAATCAGGCTTTTGGTACCAAACGAATACGCTGAGAATAAGCTTTTTACGACATTTATTTGCACGCCGTAAAAGGTCACTTTTTTATGATATCCATTTGAATGCTGTAAATTAAGATTTTACGGCATGCTTTTGCACACCGTAAACTTTAATTTCATTTTCTTAAAAATATTGTTCATTTATTTGATTTGCTACCTATAATATTTACAAAACAAAATTTCATATATATAACCAGGTTTTCCACAGTTTCGATAAACATAAATATTGAGTACAGTTTAATACAGTATATCAATGTAAAATTCATCTCTATACTTCTCAAAAATATAAGCGACTTAATTTTCATTAGCGAGTAGTACAAATAGGAAATCAGATAGCTCACTTCAAGCCAACAATTTCTGCAGTGGCTCTTGATACTAAAAAAACTAAAGCCGGTCTCATTCTCTTTCCACCAGCCCCAAAGATTTGTTCAACAGCAGACATCAATACAGGATATTCTGCACCAACAATCTGACAATTTTTTTAGAAACTACATGTAGAATGCTTAGTGGCATAGAATGCAGTAACATATACAAAATTGAGATGTGAACGACATTATGCGAAGTGATTGTTCTACCATTGTATCAATAGGAATTATTAATGATTAAATTGAGTGAAAATGATAACTGTAAGAACAAAAATAGTAGAAGAAACTGTAACGTAAGCCAACACAACATGACACAGTACAACTTCTTCGAGTTAATTTTATGCACTCAATGTACATCAAAATAATGTATGTACAAGTGATAGATCAAAAGAATGAAGCAACACAATATTGTAGACTCCATCTTTACAATTTATGACATCATCAAATTTCCTGCCTTCACTGAATTGTAAATATAAATGGAATTAAAATAGAAAAGAAGTTAAGCATACCTTTATTGTGATTACAGCTAATCCACTTCGATGTACCTAATTGGCCATGCTATTGTACTTCCTAATACATCTTCAAGAAGAAAGAGCTCACGTGTAGGACGATATAAGCTGACATTATCAATCACTTCATTAACCTAAACTCTCCAACATTCATTTCCAAGTGGTACATGATGCACTAAATCACTTGAATTTGCTAATGCGATTTCACCTTTTGCAACAATAACAATTTGCATTTTTTTATTTTGAAGGTTATCTGAACCATTCAAGCTTTTGTTTCTAAGCTGTAAAATTCATATCCAATTGTACAATTTATTATTTTATCCACTTACATTATCTTCTTGTTCAGCACTCTTACTCTTCACTTGAAACAAAGCTTTCAATTCTTTAATTTCATCTCTCA
Source organism: Fraxinus sp. D2006-0159 (assembly GCA_903798375.1). Classification (NCBI taxonomy): domain Eukaryota; kingdom Viridiplantae; phylum Streptophyta; class Magnoliopsida; order Lamiales; family Oleaceae; genus Fraxinus; species Fraxinus sp. D2006-0159. Next base: position 12,943 of record CAIGRQ010290698.1, read on the forward strand.
ACTCCTGGACTTGAGTTTGCAAGTTATGATTGTGCACCAAAACATTCAACTTTGATGGAGTCGTACTAAAACCAAGACCTCTTACCCGCCCTATACGTTTTGGACCAAGTACTCTAGCAACACCATCATCTTTAAGAGAGTGTTGGCTTGGAGAGGTAACTGTCTCTGAACATGCTTTTATTTTGTTCTGAAATGAGGAAATTAATTAATGGGCTAAAATTATAAATATAAGCTTTGAATGACCAAAGATCACTAAAAGCAATATTGTTACAAATGTTTCCCCAGTTGATTCATTAATAGGTACACCTTTTTTCGCGCATGTCCTCGAATATAAAAATCATCTCTTGTTATGGAATTACGGTCTTGACTTTCAACACGCTGCATTTTACATAATTCATATATGTGACAATGTAAACGTTTATAATTAGTCATTTGATGGAAATATGAGCTCGCCATATACTAAATTTTGATGGAGATGTATGAATTGGCCATACCCTAACTTAACTGATAATTTATGAACTTGTCATAATTAGTCATTTGATGGAAATATGGGCTCGCCATATACTAACTTTTGATGGAGATGTATGAACTGGTCATACCCTAACATAATTTATGAACTTGTCATAATTAGTCATTTGATAGAGACATGGGCTCACCATATATTAACTTTTGATGGAGATGTATGAACTGGTCATACCTTAACAAATAATTTATGAACTTGACATAATTAGTCATTTGATGGAGACATGGGCTCGCCATATATTAACTTTTGATGGAGATGTATGAACTGGTCATACCTTAACAGATAATTTATGAACTTGACATAATTAGTCATTTGATGGAGATATGGGCTCACCATCTATTAACTTTTGACGGAGCTGTATGAAATGGTAACACCTGAACTGGTTATACCTTAACTAATAATTTATGAACTCGTCATAATTAGTCATTTGATAGAGATTTGGGATCGCCATATATTAACTATTGACGGAGATGTATGAATTGTCATACATTAACATATAATTTATGAACTCGTCATAATTAGTCATTTGATGGAGATATGGGCTCGCCATATATTAACTGTTGATGGAGTCGTATGAATTGGTCATACCTTAACTGATAATTTATGAATTCGTCATAATTAGTCATTTGATGGAGATATGGGCTCGCCATATATTAACTTTGATGGAGACGTATGAGTAACAAAGGGACATTTACTCGATCAAAAGCAGTACACGTACGGACAAGGCTTTTACTGATAATACATGCGGAGGTGTTCCATGTTCCACGGATGGGACTAAGCCTTTCCATCCAGATTTTCAATCAAGAACGTTTCTGGTCGGACTTCGTTTGCGACGCGATAGGGGCCTTTCCAATTAGGACCTAGTGTACCCACCCCAGGCTCTTTTGAGGATAAAAACACTCTCCGGAGCACTAAATCTCCTATCATGAAGGATTTTCACCTGACCTTGGCATTGTAATATCGGATCATCTTTCTTTGGTACATCATTAACTTAACTGTGAGGCCTCTCTCCTTTCTTCAAGGAAGTCAAGTTCACCCCGCCTTATCTCTTCGTTAGAGATTTCATTAAACTGCAAGCGTCGAGGTGATGGTAGGTCGACTTCTACTGGACTCATCACTTCAGCTCCATAAGTCATAGAGAATGGGGTCTCTTCGGTGGCTGTTCAGCTTGTAGTCCTAATCGTCCATAACATATTTGGGAGCTCGTCCACCCACACTCCTTTTGACTCCTCCAATTTCTTCTTGAGGAGGTACTTTATGGTTTTGTTGACGGCTTCAACCTGACCGTTTCCCTGAGGGTGGTGAGGGGAGGAGAAATGTTTTTTGTTGCCTAGTTAGTCACAGAGGTCGCGAAGCTTTTTGTTGTCAAACTGTCGTCCATTATTTGTAACTATTGAATGGGGAATTCCGAACCGGCATATAATGTTCTTCCATAGAAATTTCGATGTATACAGCTTGGTGATTTTAGCCAGCGGTTCAGCTTCAACCTATTTGGTAAAATAATTGATGGCGACAATCGCATAACTAGCTCTCCCCTTTCCTTTAGGCATAAACCCTATCAAGTCGACTCCCCATTTGGAAAAAAGCCATGGACTGGATACCATGGTGAGTTCAATGGATTGTTGCCTTTGAACGGAAGAGAAACGTTGGCATTTATCACAACTTTTTACGAAGTTAATGGCATCCTTCTTCATGGTGGGCCAGTAGTATCCTTGCCTTAGGACCTTATGGGCGATTGTTAAGCCTCTGGTGTGATTGCCACATATCCCTTCATGTATTTCCTTCAGTACTAGTCCGCTTCGTCCCCTCTGGTGTATTGAACGAGGGGAGATGAAAACCCTCTTCTATATAAGATTTCGTCTTTAATTACATAGTGAGCGGCTTTACGTCTGATCTTACGGGCCTCTTGTTTGTTCTCTGGGAGAATGTGATCCGTGAGGTATACCAAGATGTGTCGCATCCATGGGGAAGTTTCTTCAACCCACAACACCTCTCCTGGCTGGGGTGTGGAGGGTCGGTAAGATACTCAATTGGTACGAACTTGAGCAACTCCGAGTCTTTGCTGCTTGCCATCTTTGACAGCGTATTTGCATTTAAATTTTCTGTTCAAGGAACTTGGATAAGTTCGAGTTTGTCGAAGCAAAGGATCAGCTCTCTTACCTTCTTGAGGTAGGTCGCCATGCCTTTATCTTTAGTGGCAAAGTTACCGTTGACTTGTCCCACCACGAGTTGAGAATCGCTTCGGACTGCCCGACTTTTCACCTACATTTCTATGGCAAGTCTTAGGCCTACCGGGAGCACTTCATATTCAGCTGCATTGTTGGAGGTTTTAAATCCGAACCTTACAGCGCAATTAAGCTTGTGGCCCTCTGGGCTTTCTAATAACACTCCAGCTTCGGAACCGCTTTCTCCAGATAACCCATCCACAAATGACATCCAGTTTAGAGGTTCTACGGGTTCCATGGTAATGTTGATATCCGTTGCCTCTGCAAATTCCACCACAAAATCCACTATCGCCTGCCCTTTTATTGCTTTTCTGGGTCGGTACGTTATATAAAACTCGCTTAGTTCCATAGCCCACTTTATCAATCTTCCAAAGGCGTATGGTTTCTGGAGCACTTGTCGTAGAGGAAAGTTCATCAAGATACGGATGCTGTGGGCTAGGAAGTAGGGTCTTAGTTTTCTTGAGGCGACCATGAGTGATAAGGCTAATTTCTCAATATTGGTGTAACGCTTCTCTGCTGGTAGGAGGGCTTTGCTGACATAGTAAACTGGCAATTGCAGATTATCTTCTTCCTTTATGAGTACCAAACTCATTGCATCGGCGCTCACGACTAGGTATAGTGACAAGGTTTCACCTTTTTTTGGCTTGGAAAGAAGTGGGGCCTGTCCAGGTGATTCTTTAGCCCCTAGAATGCTTCTTCGCATTCCTCACTCCACTGGAACCTTTTTTCCCCTTTCAAGGCCTTGAAGAAAGGGAGGCATCTATCAGTGACCTTGGAGATGAAGCGGTTCAGCACTGCAAGTCGTCCCGTCAGCCATTGCACTTCCTTTGGTTTGTTGGGAGATCTCATGTTCAACAATGCCTTGATTTTCTCAGGGTTTGCCTCAATGCCCTACTAATTGACCATGTAACATAAGAATTCTCGAAAGCGACGCCAAACGAACACTTGGATGGATTTAACTTCATGCGATATTTTCTGAGGATATCAAAGACGGCACGTAGATGCCCTATATGATCTATCGACTTGAAGGTTTTTACCAACATATCATGAACATACACTTCCATCACCGTACCTAGGAGGTCGGCGAACATTTTGTTAACTAGTCATTGGTAGGTGGCTCCAGCATTCTTTAATCTAAAAGGCGTGACTTTGTAGCAATACAGCCCTCGATCCTTTATAAAGGAGGTATGTTACTCATCTGCAGGATGCATGGGAATCTGGTTATACCCTGAATACGTATCCATGAAGCTAACAACTCATGACCTGCAATGGAATCGACTAGCTGGTCGATCCTTGGGAGCGGGAAACTGTCCTTTAGACATGTCGATTGAGGTTGGAAAAGTCCACGCAGACCCTCAATTTACCGTTAGCCTTTTTTACCAGAACCGAATTAGATACCCACTTCGGGTACCTTACTTTCGTGATGAATCTGTTGGATACGAGTTTGTTCACCTCTTCTTTTAGTGTAGTGTATCGCTCCGAATTCAAGGCTCTCCTCTTCTGCTTGTGGAAAGTGAACTTGGGATCTATATTAAGTTAGTGGCAACTGAATTTTAGGTCAATGCCCACCATTTCCTCGTGTTTCCAAGCAAATATATCCAAGTTGTCGAGTAGAAAACTCTTCAGCTCGGCCTTAAACCCTGGATTGAGTCCTTTCCCAATTTGCAGCAATTTGGTGGGGTCTTCCGAATTTATGGGAAAATGTTCTAACTCCTCTACTGGAGTAGCCTTCGAGTTTGATTCGGTGATCCTGGGATCTAAGTCCACTTCGACCACCCCTTCTTCAGGGACATCCAACATGTTGATGTCTCCACCTTGTTTAGGGATCGTCACTTCTTCAGGTGCGTCAGCCATTTCTGCATCTATTAAGACCATCTTGACAGTCCGGCGTTCAAATTTTCTTAAAGAACTTAAGTAACATTCTCTTGACCCGCCTGACCACCTTAGACCGTAGCGATTCCTTTCTTTGTGGAGAACTTCATACAAAGGTGGTGTATAGAAGTTACAGCCTCTAGTTCCCTAAGGGCCGATCGTCCATGTACGCCATAGTAAGCTGAACTGTGGTCCACAATCAGAAACTCCATAAAATGTTGAGCCTTGAAGGGATACTCTTCCATCTCCACCGCCAAGGTAATCCTTGGGATAATATAATCACTAGTGAAACCATACAAAAGGACGGTCATGGGGGTAAGTCGTGATCTACTGTCATTTTGTCAAAGGTGGTACCGAAAAGTATGTTGACAGAACTCCCATTATCAACCAACATGCGTTTGAGACCATTTCTGGCTACGACGGCTCGAACCACCAAGGCATCACAATGTGGGTAATAGACTCCTACGGAGTCCTCTGACGAAAAGGTGATTGGCAGGGTGCTGCTTGGACCTCGACCAAAACAGTTGATCAAATAGTTCGACATGGGGGATCCTGGGCTTCCCCTGTGTAGTTCCTCAGGGCATTTCTTGAACTCCCCCCATATGTGGGCTGCCAATTATAGTATCAATCTATTTGATAGTTGGGTTTTCTATGTCGACCAGAGGCTCTTTCCTAGGTCTCTGACCCCTTACCCTATTTATGTCCTCCTCAAAACCTCTCCTAGGGGATTCGTTTCGACGGTTCTGCCTTGCCTTATTATGTCGAGGCTCTTATCGGGACTGGGAAGGGTTTCTTTGCAAGTGATGGATATTTCTATCTTCAATTCAGGGGTTAGCTTGTTCACCACGACATTGCTTGAACAAACAATTTTCAGTGCTATGGCCGATGGATTGATGATAGGTGTAGTATTGTCCATTTCTAGGTCCCCCGCCCCTTGTTCCGCCCTTGCCCCTTCCTTTTGGCACTTCATGTGGCTTGCGAGTATCGGGGCCGACCTCTTCATATGCCAAAGAAGGCACAACATTTAATGTCGTGGTGACTAGTGCCTGGCCTGAGGTGGGGGATATGGTGTGTCCTGCTTGAGTCCATTATTGGTCCACCAGGTAGGACACAGGACCCCTCCTGTGCCTTTGGGGTAGTGGAAGCCCCATCGAAGTCCAGTTGTGGTGATCTATTAGTTCCTCGTTGACGATTTTACTTCTCATCATTTCCACCAATGTATCATAGGTGGTAGGGTTCTTGTTACACACGTCCCTCCAAAACAAAGTGCTCCTGTTAAGACCCCCTCTTAGGGCAAAAAAGGCCTCTCTATCTGTGACTTGTTCACAATATGTCATTTCATCAGTAAAACGAGCCAAGTAACTCTTCAGAGTTTCTTCCGCTTACTGTCTCATGTCCTGTAGCCTTTGAATTGGGGTTTCTCCCTCTTTGCTGGATAAGTACTGGTTCAGAAAGGCCTTTTTCATGTCCGGGCAGCTTCTGATGTTGCCTGCTGGAATGCAGCTGTACCAAATATCTGCCACTCCAGTCAGCGTGAGGTGGAAAGCTCTGCATTTCAAGGCTGGGGAGGCCGCTCTTAAGGACATTTGGGTTTTGTAGTTATTGAGATGTTTAGAAGAATCGCATTTACCCTCATATCTGGGTATCTTCGGGGGGACCGGAGCATTCCATAGTTCTTGGGTGAATGGTGAACTTTCATCATCATCATCCAATTTAAATGACCTACACAGTCCATCAGAAACACATCATCCAATTTGCAATGTCTCTCCTTTCCCGCCTATTTCTAGGCGGTGATTAAATTCCCTGAGGTTCGTATCCCATACCTTGATCCCGCGTTCCTTGAACTAAAGAGTACTGTCGTGACCTATTTCTAGGCCCAGAAGGTCTTATCCTGTCGAAGACACTGACAGTCCTCTGTGGCTCATGCTCCTGTGGATATTCTGGGGGGAAGTTCTCCATAAGTACATCGCCGTCGAGATGGTTCGGGACGTGGTTGGTGGAGGTATCCACCCCCTCCTCCTTTTGCTGTATCACTTGTCCCATTCCTTTAAGGATACATGGCTGTGTCCTCTCCTCACCCTCCTGGCGAAAGCTCTTGTGTTGAGGCAAATTAGACCCAACTTGTTGCTGCATTTCCATTAACAACTGACGTTTTGTTAGGCTATACTTCTCATGTTTGCAGCCATTTCTCCAACCTCTCTCACCAAACGCATATTAGTACATCTTTTCATTTGCTTTCTATATAACCTAATAGCGAGTTTTAGGCCGATGATTCCCAAGTCAGATAACCATAGGGCACCAGGTTTTAAACCACCATTATAGACTTAATCACTCGATTTATACAGGCTCTAAAAGATTCTTTTATTGACAAAAAGATTAGTACAATGCCCTTTTTCTTTTGGACGTCCAGTTTCTAAAAATAACCTCTAACTTAAGACTTTCACCTTATCTTCATCTCATTGATTTTAGAGAATCCACACAAGATAATTTTATGCACGAAATCCTTACTCATCTCCACCATATTCCACCATAACATCTCGATCATCTCCAAACTACTCTATATTTGGATTATGGATTAACACAATAGAGGTTATCTGGGTTTACCTACTATGTTCAACTATTCTCTAAGTAATGAACCAATTCACTAACCTAATATGTCAAAGATGAGTATCGTGCATAAAGAATGTCAAGTTCACATAAACAGGTTTTGAATAATCTAATAGTGCATTATTTCCATTATTCATAGTTCATACATATTCCATTATTCAACGCCATAGCCGACAAAGTTATTAAACCCACATAAGCACACAAAACTATAATTATAATTTAATACTAAAACTAAATGAATAAAAATTGAATATTTTAAAAAAAATTTAAAATCTTTTTACACACAAAAAGGGCAGTAAAAATGATGAATGACATGAAAATTTTACCCCTCCCTAAACTTATGTAAAACATTGTCCTCAATGTTTAAAGAAGAACAAAATGCAAAATTACAAGACAAATGAACATAAAGATAAAGAAAATGAGGCTCGAAATACTTCCCTGGTCAGTACGGAGGTGCTGGAGGGAAATTAGAACCAGATGCGCCATCTGCTGAAGGTGGAGATGATGGAGGAAAAGTAGTGTGGACCATGCATAGACTCTTTGTGACCTGTAATATGATGAATGACTCAATGTTATTAAAAAATTTCAAAATCATAATCAAATGTATAAAACGAAATAAATAACTAAAAGGGAAGAATTTTGGGTTGTCTCCCAATCAGCGCTTGTTTATAGTTTGTAGCTCAACTTTATAGTGGTTGATTCATGGTGGCTCAAGTCGAAGAATTCCACCATTGTACTCCTTGCAATTTTCAGCCTTGCATCATCTTTTAGCTCTCCAAACTTTGAATTCTCCATTCTAGTCTCTACCAAGAATTCTTCCAAATTTTGGTTTTCTCTTCTGACAATTTTGTTGAATGGATAGTTCATTTTCATCAATACAATTACACTCGTCGAGGACTGATGGTTGTTTGGATGGATTATATAGTTTAAAAACTTCTTGTTCCTCATCCACCCTCAAGATTAGCTTACACTCCTTCATATCAATCAAAGTTCAACATGTTGTTAAGAATGGTCTCCCCGAGATTATTAGAATATCACTGTCTTCTTCTATGTCTAGAACAATGAAGTCTTTCTAAAAAATTAATTTGCAAGCTTTGATAAGTATATCCTCAACTTTGCCTCTTGGATATGTGATGCTTCTATCGACCAGCTACAATAACATCGTTGTTTTTTTTTTTGCTTCTCCCAATCCTAGTTTCATGAATATAAATAAATGTATTAAGTTAATACTTACACATCTATCACATAAAGTATTAAAAGTACCAGCTTCTCCAATTGAAACAGGTAATGTGAAACTCCCTGGATTCTTGAGTTTGGGAGGTACTCTTCAACCTTTGTGTGAATGGAATAGGAGGCTTACAAGGATTGGTAGGAATGGTTACCTTAACTTGTGGTGTATCTAAACTCTATTTACTAGATGCCTCTATAGTCTGTTCCACTAGTTCTTCATCTAAAGAAGGTACTTTCTTTAGTTGCAACTAACCTCTTGATATGTATTTTTGATAATTGTAACCCTCTCCTAGTGGTGATTGCTTTCATAGATGGATCCTCAATCAGTTCATTTCCCAAGATAATTATGGTCATTACCTACTCTTAGGGATTAGTCTCAGTATTGCTTGGCAAGGTATCCGATAATCTACTTGTCATCGAAAGTGCCATCTGCCCAACTTGAGTCTCCAGGTTTTTAATAACAGTATTCTGATCTCAGAGAATTGTTTCGGTCTTCCTCGTGAACTAATTATTAGAGACACAATGTATTGATTTCTTTTTACATAAATTTTACGAACATTTCTACCAACTACAACATCTTTTTTGTCTGCTGAAACTGACCATGTGGCCTATTCTAATTCTGACTACCCCAAGAGAAGTTTGGGTGATTCATCCACCCCAGGTTATAGGTAACTTAAAGGATTATTTTGTTGACGTTGTCCCCATTATACGAAGACACTTGTTAAAATTAGGCATTTTGCTTTACTGTGATCTGCTCCACACCCCTCGCAACTTGACTTCTTTATTTTTGATATGCTCTCAACCTTATGGAATAATGAGTTTATTTTCACGAACAAGGCTGAGTAAGCTTCCATCTCATATACACCTAGTACTTTCTTTTGAACAACCTGTTCAAAAGCCCACATTACTGAAGTAGTCACCACTGTCTCAAACAATTTCAATGCGTCATTGATGATTTTTGTTGATAATGACCCATTAGATAAAGAATTCACTATGCTTTTGAACGATGGAAGTAGTCCCACATAGAAATATTGGACCTGGAGCCCCTTACTGATGTCGTGAAGAGGACACTTCCTAAGCATGTTCTTGAATATGTTCCAAGCTTTGTCAAATGACTCTGAATCATCTTGTCGGAAGATAGAGATGTCATACTTCAATTTTTCAATTTTGGCTGGTCGAAAGAACTTTGTGCATAATATTTTAGCTAAGTCATTACATGTGCTGATGCTGGCAATAGGTTGAGAATCCAACCACTATAGTGCTTTATCATGTAGCGTGTGTAGAAACAACCTTAGTCTGATAGCATCATCTGTGACACCCTGTTAGCTGAAGTGTTGACACTTCTCCAAGAATTGAGAGACATGTGTATGTGGGTTTTCTTCAGCTCTACCATAAAACTGATGACCATTCTAGAATAGGTGTATGACAATGGTCTTCAACTAGAAGTTAGGTTGCCATGAAAATAAATGAAAAAGATTAAAGCAGTAAACAAGGAAGTACTACTTCCTTTACATAAGAACTAATGCAAATTAAGGCAAAAATAAGAATTGGAAATAAAATCAAAATTNTAGGTGTATGACAATGGTCTTCAACTAGAAGTTAGGTTGCCATGAAAATAAATGATAAAGATTAAAGCAGTAAACAAGGAAGTACTACTTCCTTTACATAAGAACTAATGCAAATTAAGGCAACGATAAGAATTGGAAATAAAATCAAAATTTAGATCTGGCACCGGGCAATCCGTGTTTGTCAATTTGTACTAGTGCTCTAATATGTTGTGGTAGGTCACGTAGTCCATATATCTGGTATCGTCGATGATCCCAACCTTTCGCAGTAAGAATATTTGCAACCTGGTTTCCTTCTCTGTAATTGTGAGAAACTGTATCTCTGTCGAAGGATATGATATCTATGATACATCTGAGTATGCCCTGAATAGCCCATGGTCCTTCTCCTCTAGTGATGCAGAGAATAGCTACTGTAGAATCAGACTCTACCCAAATCGTTGAAAACCCAAGTCCGTGAGCTAGTAAAATCCTATCAAGAATAGCCTGGAGCTCTGCCTCTAATATCAAGCATGGTCCATACGAAGCTGAGAAAGCCCTAATACAGTATCATGTGTGGTCTCTAATGATGCCTCTCCCACTTGTAAAACCATTCTTGATGCATCCATCAGTATTGATCTTGACAAATCCAACTGATAGAGTACGCCACCAAACTAGAATAGGGAAAAATGGAAAAGGGGGTTCATTAAAGTATCAAATATGAGCGCAAGTGTCAAATCCCCTTGCCAATGCATCATTTGAAGCAGTCCTCCCATATGAAAAAAAGAGATCATGCGATAAACCCTCCAAATGATACATTTGCCTACAATGTGAATCCCCTTGTGCTTCACATCATTCCTTGGGGTTGCCCAAATAGAGGGTAGAAGATGTTGGATTGACTTTGAATGATTTATGGTGTCATGAAATCCCCAACCATCAGGTTTCCTTCATCAACAGCTTCATCTTCATTAATTTGAACCACTTGTGCGTTTTCCTCATTAGCCATTTGTTGTACTTCTCTTGCTTCTCTTTGCCTATTTTTACGGACTCATTATGCACAAATTTTGTAGACACTCTACTTAAAAACACTTAAAAGCAATACTAAAAAAACAATAAAATAACAATACTATTTGTTGTACTCGTACAAATAGATTTGGATGATGCATGTTGCGATTTGATAAGATGTCCTCAAGTTGGTCAATGGAGGAGTAATAACATAAGGATCGGAACATACTTTTATAAATTCAACTTCGTCTTTCGAATAACATCTTTCTTGACGTTTTAAATAAGAAAACAGCAGTTGTACTGTGGATAAAGTTGGAGTAATTTTGCATGACTAAGAGTCTAATTAGTAAGTTGTAACTGAAGCAATGTTTGTATTTTCATTTTATGACAAAAGGTGGATCGTTGGTAGATCAACTGGCTATTTTTAGGTAGATTGTCACTGATTTAGGATAATTGACCTTAATTCTTTTGTGTTCGTTGCCCTCTTTGTTTACTTCGTTTAGAGACACAATTTTGTATAGTCATGAAGCTCTCACCAATTTCGATAGGTGTCATGGTCATGGGAAACAATGCACCTTGTAGGATAACTCATATTGATAGAGTCAAGCTTAGCTGGTGGATGGACAGTTAGAACATTTAATCTGGTTCGACATGTTCTCAATTTGAAGAAAAATCTCATCTCGTTGAGTGCTCTTGATTCAAAAGGTTCAAGTTCATTAGTAGAGGTGGAGATAGAGCTTTGAGGATTTGCAAAGTTGACCATGTTGTATTGGATGGGCAGAAAAAATCCCAGTTATAGTCTTGCAAGATAGTGCAGAATCCGTGAATAAAAATCAGCATAAGTTTAGTACCGTGGTGGATTTTTAGTTTGGTACACTACCGTTGGGATTTGGTTTGGGATCCATGTCGAAGAAAACAGCTAAATCAAGCTTGAAGGATATAGATAATGTCTCTTTGCCACCACCAGCGGTACCATCGTATTTAATTGCTAGGGATAGACATAGTGAAGATAGGTACAAGGATGCTGATTTTGTTTCATGTGCTTTAAGTGTATTTGAAGGTGTCGAGTCTAGCAAAGAGCCTTCTACAAGTGTTGATTCTGTTTCAGGGTGTGTTTCAGCTTTGTTTGGTAAATTTTAAATTATTTGCGATTTTTTGTTGAATTTGAGGTAATTCTGCGGAATAGTGCTAGGATTCATTTATCTTAGTTGGACATCATGGAAGAGGTGAAGAATTTATGGTTCATTAGAGAAGTTATTGAAGAGTTCGATTTATTCCTTGCAGTCAAATTTTTTTCTCTAGTTGAGAAATTTCGGGGGTTCGTTCTTTGCAGTAAGATTTGTGTCAAGGTGAAGATTGTTGAATTTTTTTACGCAAACTCAGTTGGGTTTTTCATCGAAAAAATATTATTTTCTTTATTCCATGCATTTTTATTGGAAAATATTGTTCATTTATTCCACGTGTTTTTGATACTATTTCCATCTTTAAAAATATTTTCAGGGTTTTGATATGTCTCATATATATAGTTGGCTCTTCTTTATCGGCTATTTTATTTCTGGAATTTAGAATCGTTGTGTAGAAACCCAATTATTGTATTTTCTCTTCATTATAGTTGTTGAATAAAATCTCCAATTCATCTGTCAAATTAAATTCTTGTGTTTGTGTTATCTTGTTGTTATGATCAATATTTCATATCGTGCCGCATAACCTCGTTTCACCCCTAATAGAAATTTCGGTTTATTTTGAGAATTTTTAGGGGCTTAAACTAAAATTTAACTTAATTGAATGCTCTAACTCAGATCCTAATAAAGATTAACCGATGATTACATTTTAAATTATATGATCATATTTTTTGAAATTAAATACAAGAATTATTTTATTTTTATAAAATAAAATATAATTTTTATGCGATGTTTCCATAGGATTCTTTGATTTTATGTCCTATTTTCTTCAAATATATAATATTTTTGTTAGAATTTGAATGTAACCCAAATTTCATTGAAGTAATTGAAGAGTGCTAATTAAAGTGCACATCAAAAGAAATTCAGTTTGGAATCTTATTCAAATTTATTTGACGAATACTAGTTGATGTTCTACTTCGAAGCCCCATTGGGAATTGAAATTTGTATCGGACTAGTAGATATTGAAATTACGAACCGAGAAGAAAAGTCGCCCCATTTTCGCTAGCCTACCACTTGCAGGACGCTCGAGCAGTGTCTGCATAATTTTTCTCGAGACTTGTCGCTCTCCTGTCGTCGCCTGGCGCTCCAGCGATGGAGCATTGCTCCGGCCCAAGCCTGTTTCGCGTTTTAACACATTTTTGGCATTCTACTTTGACTACAACTCTACTACAAAGGTTGGACATCCCCTACATGTTGCTTATATATACTTGACTCTTTTCTACAATTTAGAATGAGGGTAGATGGTAGTTTAACTTCATAGATTACTAGAAATTTTGATTCATTGTGATAAACACAATTTGTATATTTCTCCATTATAATTAAGTCAATAAAATATCCTAATTCCTCTTCAATACTTTTCTTGTCTTTTATTTTTCTTTTGCTTGTGATCAAATAATTCATATTTTGCCATACAACTTCAATCCCAATTATAAAAAATGGTAGCAAAGCGAGGTTTGATTTGTTCAAGATTTTTGTTCTTGATGGTTTCTATGAGGTATGACATTCCGCTTTTGGATCGCAGCATTAGATCTCGTTGTGAAGGTTAAGATGCGAGTAATACTCGCTTAGATAGATTTGGATGATGTGTTGTTGGGAATTGACAACATGCCTACAACTTTGACCGCGGAGGAAAAATTACGGAAGGATAAACAGGCAGTTTCTCACATTCATCTTCATCTATCAAATACTATTCTTCAGGACGTTTTGAAATGATGTGTTGTTGGGAATTGATAAATGCCCTCAACTTGATTGCGGATGAGAAATTATGGACAGATAAGAAGGCAGTTCTCATATTCATCTTCATCTCTCAAATAACATTCTTCAAGGCATTTTGAAGGAGAGTTCTGCAGTTATATTATGGTTGAAATTAGAGCAATTGTGCATGACCAAAATACTAACAAGCAAACTGCATCTAAATCAGTGATTATACTCTCATCGCATATTGCGTGAGAACATCCAACATCTAGTAGATCTTCAGACAAAGCAGATCTCGCAAAAAACTATGTGAATGATGGAGATCTTTTGGCTATTTTTGACGTCGAATCTAAACGTAAAGAGGATTGGATTTTGGATTCAGCATGTGTATTTCATATGTGTCCTAATAAGGACTTGTTGACTACATATGGAAATAGTTTCCAAAAGTTATGGGAAACAACGCACCTTGTTGAGTTGCTGGAATTGGTAAGGTCGGATTGAAGCTAATGGACGGAACAACTAGAACACTTGGCTAGATTTGACATGTTCCAGATTTGAAAAAGAATCTCATCTCATTTTCTATCCTTGATTAAATGGCTATGAATTCTTTGGTGGAGGTAGAGTATTTAATGTTTGCAAGAGTGTCCAAGTTGTATTGGAAGGACGAAAAATATCTCATTTATACATCTTGTAGGGTCATGCAAAATCTAGAAAAGCCAATCAGTATAGGTTCAGTACCGTAGTGGATATTCAGTTTTGTACAATACCTTTAGGATTTTGTATAAGGTCGGATTAGAAGAATACAACTCAGTTGAGTTCAAAAGATATGGGTAATGCTAATTTGCCACCATCACCTATGGTGACTTATATTCAATTTCTAGGGAAGAACCTAGTGGAGAAAGGTGTTTGGTTACTGATTTTGTTAGGCATGCTTTAAGTGTAGTAGAAGGTGTACAATTTAACAAGGGGCCTTTGTGTAAAAGTATTTGGGATTGATTCTGCATCAGGGTATACTACAACCCTAGTTGGTAAATTTTAAAATCTTTATTATTTTTTGTGAATCTAAGGTAATTCTACAGAGTAGTGTTTGGATTTATATATTCTAGTTGGATACAGTGGAAGAGGTGGAGTATTTTTATTTTTTTTTTGTTTTTTTGGAGAAATTAGTTTTATTTATTATTGAAGACTTCGGTTCAATCCTTGCAGACGGATTTTCTTCTCCAGGTGGAGAAGATTTTGGAGCTTTGTTCGTTGTAATGAAATTTGTGTCAAAGTGGAGATTGTTAAAATTCCTTGTTTAAGTAATTGAAGAGTTCTAATTGAATTGGACGTCAAAAGGAATTTAGTGTTGGAATGCTTTTGGAATCCTATTCAAGTTTATTTGACGAATTTTAGTTGAAGTTCTACTTGGAAGCCATATTGGGAGTTGAAATTTGTATTGGACTTGAAGAGGTTGAAATTATGCACTGGGAAGAAAAGTTGTCACATTTTCTCTAGTCTACCACTAGCTGGACGCTTGAGCAGCACTCGCGTAATTTTCTCCCTAGACTTATTGCTCGACTGTCGCCCACCTGGTACTCGAGCGACGGAGCTATCGCTGGCTAATAGCTCAAGCGACAGGGTTATCCGGCTCAGGCCCAGTTTGCATTTTAACACATTTTTGGCGCTCAACTTTAACTACAACTCTGTCATAAGGGCTTGGGCATCCCCTACATGTTGCCTATATATACTTGACTCTTCCCTATAATTTAGAATGAAGCTAGATGGTAGTTTAACGTCACAGAACTTTATATTCATTGTGATAAATACAACTTGTATATTTCTCCATTATTATTGAGTCAATAAAACCTCCTAATTCATCAATTATATTTTTTTGTCTTTTATTATTTTTTTGCTTGCAATCAAATATTTCATATTTTGCCATACAACTTCGATCCGAATTATAACAATCTTCATCTCCCGTATCGCAGTTGTATAATCAAGAGTCGATTGACTTTGTTGTCCACTTTTATTACAAGGACTCTGATATACTAATCTGTATTTGCAACAATAAAGTTGGTAAAAAAAAGGTAGCAATCCTCACTGGATTTTGAGATTAATGTTCAAGTTTGTTGTCAATTTACTAGCCCTGTTTGATTCCCTTTAATTTAATTTATTTCTTATGTTTATTTTCATTCCCACAATTAAATATTATATATGTAAACCCAAAAAATTATGTACTTTTTAACCACACATTCTCCAACAAATACTATTCAAAACATAGCTTTTTTGCAATAAGGGTAATGCTACACTTACAAAAGATGATGACAAAATTGGGGTGCCGCCAAGTGGCATTTTCTCACCCAATTTTGTCATCCTCTTTTGTTGAAATAGTCCTTGCAATAAAAGCCACCTAACAGGGAAAATCGTGCCTTGATTATTTAATAATAATTAAGAGCCAGTATCAGATTACACGAATTATAAATTTGAGAAATAATGCATCCAATATTATTGTTACCTGAAAAGTTTACTGAACTGGATTTTAGATTATGGCTAAAGATAACTGAAATATTGTTAAAGATTGTGTAAATCACGATAAATAGCTTGTTACCTTTCTGTAGATGCCCTCAATCCAATTTGATTCTATAATATTTCTTTGACAAAGCAAGACAGCCGAAGAATTCTCAATCAGGGCCCCTTGTATATAAATCGTTGTATATTGGAAGAGAAAGAAAAAGAAAGATGGGTTTCCTAGTTAAATTGGTACTATGCTTCTTTTGCTTGTCCTTCGTCCTGTCTCTAGAAAATACAATTTTCTTGGATAGGGTTCTAGATAATACAACTGTTATTATTCAAAATCAGATATATGAAAATATTACAGCACACTGTTTTTCCGGAGATGACGATTTTGGTATCCATGTACTTTCACATAGCCAAAGATTCACTTTTCGATTCAAGCCAAACCTTCTTGGATTTACTAAGTTTTATTGTACTTTTAGGACCTGTCATGGTCGTGGAAACTATGCCGTTTACGATCACGAATTGGAGGAGTTATGTCACACATATTGTCTCTGGATTATACAGAATGATGGGCCGTGTTTAATGCTTAGCGAAAGACCAGGAGATTCCAAGTGTCAACAGTGGAAGGTCCCTCATCAGCCCGAAGTGTTACCTTAACCCCCCGAAGGCTTCTGAAGTTGGGGTAATAAGAAATGAGTCAAATGTTGTGTATATATTTATTGAAAAATGCTAAGTGTACACACAATTATTGTACATTAGCGTGTACATAGCTCTCACATGGGGTGGGGTCCACAAAAATGCGGGTCCCACCCCATGTGAGAGTTATGAACACCCCTACGTACAATAATTTTGTACACCAAGAAAAGTCCTTATTTATCTAAAAGCTTCAACTTTATGTTATTTCGATATGTAATCGATAAGAAAAATACAAAACTGATAAGTGTATTTTATACACTTATTTAGGGTCCTCAAATATTGATATTTGGTAGTTCTTTTGGCAAATTATATCCTAAATTGTGTATTTTTATGTTATATAGTTAAAACTCAATGGTTGAATGAAGAATCGAAAGAAAGAAACGAAAAATGGAGAAAATGGGCAAAATTCTGTTGACCTATGGTTGACGTCTCGTTTTGATTATCACAAACAAATTGTTTTTATTGCTAACAAATTGCATTCAAGTGTTGATAGTTACTAAATTGACAAAAAGGAGATGACATGTACATCAAAGATCAAGAGATATGCACATAGACGATTAATCGAGAATTCATGTCAAAATCACTCTTGAAGAAAGTCGAAGTCGAAGCTACATTGAAAAATTTATTCAAGAAAACAAGAGCCAAACTTTGGAACAAGATTATATATTTATCTTGAATGTAAAGGTACTAACACTTCGATATACGGTACGAATGATATGAGCTCAAGAACTTTCCATTACAAAAGAATAGATGCATAAAAAATCGAGGATTTTATAAAATTGAAAAATGTTTTTCAAAGATAAAATTTTTGATTTTTAAAATAATATTTCGAGGTGAAAAATGCTCGGAAAAAGACGTTACTTTTCAAAAGTTTTCAAAAAGAGCAAAACAATCAAAAAAGTCAACCGCCACCTTAAGGGAGGTCAACCGGCCAGACATGGCGGTCGATCGGTTTTTCAAACGGTAACTTTTCTTTTGACCGTTACGACTTTCTTTTTGACCGTTCAACGGTCATTTTAGTCAACTGGAAATTGGCGGTCGACCGGACCGATCATCCGGCTTGACGAAATGTTTAGCATTCTTCACCTCTATAAATACCAACTCTTTTCTCATTTATTGTAACCACCAAGAGCATTTATTTGAGATCTTTGTGAGCCAAAAGTTGCATTAAATTCTCACTTCATTCAAGTCTAACTCTTGAGCCTCATTTGTTCGTATCTATCAAAGCGTTAGCCTAGTTCTCTTCTTGTACTCAACCTTGAATTCTACCATTCATTAAGAAGAGAATATCTCGCTTGTAAATTCGATAAAAAAATAATTGTGGGTCGTGTTGAGGTCCCGGAAAGCTCAACATTGTAAAGGATCGGTGCTCCTTGATTGTA
>CAIGRQ010290732.1:0-14580 GCA_903798375.1 Fraxinus sp. D2006-0159
CTAACCATCTTCTTGTAACTCTGAACAAAGAAGGGAAATGGGAGAAACCATTGGGTGGTTTGATTTATAAAATGAGGTAGACACCCGAAGCTAACTGAAGCAAATGACGAGTGGCTAGTCCTGGATTTTTGAACAACCAGGCCACTGATATTTTATGTTAGGATAATTACTGTAGTTCACAGAAACAAAAAACTACAACTTGATGTCGTTGTGCTCTCAGGAATACCAATATGTTAAGGGATATATATCCCACATCAATAAATAATGTTGACATAAACCAATTAACAAAGATCTTGGGTTACTCTTCTTAATAAGGTTGACCTTTTAAGATGGAACCTCAAATCTTAACATGACATCAGAGCTCATTATGCTCAAACGAGCGATTTGATCCCGTTAAGACTCTACAATGAGAACGTGGATTTCAAGATTGGTCTACTCAAATGAGCCACCATCTTGCGGGAGCGTGTTAGGATATATATCCCACATNGATGATGGTCTGTATGTTGAGCAACTGTTTGATACAAAAAAAAATTGCAGAAAGCTGTGCACCTGCTAGCATTGAAATACAATTTTGAGTTCAAGGTAAAAAAATCAAACAAATCATTGTTGACACTTGTTTGCGTCGGCGACAGTTGTCGTTGGCCATGTTAAGGGATATATATCCCACATCGATAAATGATGTTGACACAGACCAATTAATAAAGATCTTGGATTACTCCTTTTAATAAGGTTGACCTTTTAAGATGGAATCCTAAATCTTAACACAATATGCCTACCAGGATATGCTTTCATATACAATTTTTCCTTCTATGATTCAGATCAAACCAATAGACTGCTTAAAGATAATATCTCTAATGCACAAGAAGAAAACCATGACCGCACTACAAAGTCGCGCAAAAGCAAAATATAGAAAGTAGAAACTACATAGAACATAGAAAAAGACTTGAGCATACCACGGAAACCAAGCAATGTGTGCTTTTTCGGTCAAGACCACGATAAAGCACACTGATATCAATCTCAGTAGAGAAGGCTGCTAATGTTGATGTTATGTTATCAACACTTTCACAAGTATTCTGCCAACCCAGAACTATAAAATGAAAAAACATGCTCTGCATTTAGCATCTCACACGATCCAACTATAGAAGAGTCAGTTACTACATTCAGCTAAAGAAATAAGTTGGTAAAGAGTTAAATGAAATGGAAAGTCATACCAGTTACGAAAACATGGGGTTGAGCTGAGAGAACAGAGTGAATGTAGTTGAGCTTTCCACAGCCGCCAGCCTCTGGATCACAAGCTAACTGCTGATTCATCTCAATCCGGTTTAAAAGCTCATCCAAGGAATTTTCTGGGTACATAACCTAAAGTGAAAAAGACATACTTTTTAGCACTACATTTCAAGAATCAAGCACAAATTGTTTTTGAAATTCCAAAATTTATCTACCACCAAGAGTAGAACCTTTATTAGATAATATATCATCCAAGAACACATGCCTTCATTGTTCTGAGAGCACTGGCATTGATATTATGAAAAAATGATTTGTAATTTAGATGTCTGGACTCCAAACTGCAACTGTCACACTTCATTCTTTCAAATATTTCCATTCCAAAAAGAGAATGTGCAATACAAGATAACCCCGTGCAATCAAAGGAGCCAAACCGTAGGACAGGTGGTGGTGCGCAAGGAAATGACTGATGAAGGCAATCAAATATTACCCCCAGCACTTCTGAAGCATCATTCATCTGTCCCTGCATGTTAGAAGAAATATTATTCAGGAATCTAGAAAAAAAATAAATAAATAAATAAGATTACAGGATGTTGAGGAAATAAAGGAACATGTATTGTATTAAAAATGTATTGTACTAAAAGAAATAAAAATACAATGCAGAAGTTACGTGATTTACCAACTGGAAGAAATTACTATCAGGATACAGGTTGCTCAGAGCAATCCTCAAAGATGTAGGAGCAACAGCTCTTTGACTATCTATAGGTGGTGTGCTCAGAGAAACGAAGATATCACATAAAGCGCAGATAACACAAGGAACACCAACGTGAACGTGTCCAGATGTTGATCTCAAAAATTCATCTTGAAACCGTTTTAAGTGCCACAAGGACTGAATGACAATAAAGAATCAATATCAGGCCCAGGGAAAATTATTACCAAGAAAAAAAATAAACAGAGAAAGATAACTCTTAGGAAACAAAAAAAACAAAAAAAAGGCATCCTCTCTAATTCAACCTGTATTATGACGTTGAGAAAGCAATTATATTCACCAACTTCGTTTTTCAGACCAGGGCCACACATATCCTGCTGTCTTAAATCAACACCAATCCCAGCAAAACCAATTGCAGCATTAGGATCATCCCCATCTGGAGCACTTATATGTGATCTGCAGTGATATAAGAAATAGCATACAACAAATTATACAAATGAATTTAGATGAAATACATGAAGAACATGCACATGGATAGGGTTTCTGGTAAAAGAGAGCCATACATCTCTTCAGATGTCTGATCATGAATCATGAGCAGCTCATTACCACCAGTGGCCTGCGAAAATAATAGTTGGAGTGGAAAGAAGTAAATATAACTGTGCATCCTACAGTTCTTATTTATAATAAATAACCAATAGCTATCATCATGCATTTCAAACCTTTGAATCTTTGTTTTTCCTGCTCTCCTTGCTTCTTTTCTTATCCTTCATCCTCTTATGCATATGTCCTGAATTATCGCTTCCTCTACCAAAAACCTGCTCAGAACCAAGAGCAAGTTCCGCTAAAAGTGCTTCACTGGCAGCATCAGATTTCTTTGTGGCCTCTTTCTCTGCCAGATCCTCCAAATGTGCCTGGAAAAAGGTGAACAAAAGAACCTCTAGTTCATCTGTGAACAACACAAAAAGGTTGAGGGGGCATGTGCAAAACACTGTATGCCAGATACTACCTGCAAATATGATTTCACTAGAGGCACCAAGATTGATCTGAAATCATGGGCAGATGCAGGGTCAAGCTTAACTTCCAACTGCTGCATTGAATTAACTACTTGCAGCATCCTTGCATCAACTTTAGTGAGCTGTATTAACAGAACAGTGAGATAAAGCAAAAAAAAGTGTGCACATAGTTTGGTCTTAATAACAAAAGGACAAAAAGTAAAACTAGCAAACCAACCTCCAAAGACACATCGTGCTTCTTTCTCTGTAATGCATGTATAATAGAGGAGTCATTACCAGATTCTGCATCCTTTAAAACATTTTCTATAGCAGCACGCTCAAACCCATTTTTGATAACAGTAATTCTATTGCCACTTCCAATGAGCTCTTCAAGCCGCTTCCTCAGGACAGAGCCAAAACTTTGGGGGACAGAATCTACAACGTGCTCTCTTTTAAAGCTCTCCTCACAACAGAGACTGTTCACATCATTCATTGCTTTAAGGTAATTTAAATGATCATATTTTCTCCGACACAAGCTCTGAAGGTCGTAGAATTTCTTCTCACGTAACTCAACAATTTCCTTACCTTGTTGTGCTTTCTCTTCCCTTGCACATGTCCAGGATACCAGTAGTTCCCCAATTGAGGGTCCTGTAAATATCCAGGACATCATTGCATCTGAATCAAGCATGGCATCGTCATTCTCATAGCAGATGCTCGATGAAGTTGCTGAACTAGAATCATCACCACGCAATGAAGAATGGAGCGTGCAGCAAAGGAAACCATCATCAAGTTCCAATACTAAATCATCTGGAGTGAAAGTTATCTTCTCCGTAGTGTCAACAATCTGAGTACCACTGGTCGAACCATCCATGAAAATCTTTTCTTCAGACTGAAAAATTTCCCCCTCAGTTACAACCAAAAAAGTCAGGATTTTTTTAAGATGGGGAGCACCCAGAAAGCAGATACACAGAGGTATTTGGTCTATACCAGAGTTAAGAAGCTGAGTACAATCAGGAAGACGCTGCAGCACCTCAACTGCATAGTGTATAATCTGGCGAAGACTACTTGAGGCAAGATTGTTGTGATGGATAAGCTGCTGAAATTTGGCATGGATTTTTTCCAGAAGCCATGCACAGTTTGAGTCTTCAGTTGATGGCCAGCTTTTATAAAGTAAACTTTTCTTATGGGCTTGATTTTCATCACCCAATTTCCTTTTTCCAGGTGATGAATCGCCCAATTTTGACCCTTCTTTAAGCATCTTGATTGCAGCATCTAAATCTAATGGTTTCCAAGAACAATTAAGAAGCATCTCAGCCCACTCATTCTCCACTCTAGTGGGTACAATCAACTGAAATTCACGTAACAAAGTTCCCATATGCTCCTGAATGGTATGCTGCCTGTGTGTATCTGCATCTGCAAATTTTTTATTGCATCGATAGCACAGCCAAAACTTCCATACCTTATTTTCTTTCCCAAAAGATAAAGCTTCATCAAGCACCTCACTTACTGACTCTTCCTTTAACAAACTAAAATGTGCCTTGAGATCTGAAATTCTAACTCTAAGCAACTCTTTTTTTGAATCCAGATCCATTGAGTTCCAATAAGACCGAACCTGGTCCCCTATCTCAATGGAAGAAATGTTTCTCCTCACAATCCCACTTTTCCTTCTTTCTCCCACTCCCTGCACCTTTCCTGAACTAGAATCCAACCCCTTATTACTATCAATATTACTACATTGAGGAGGCTCGAACTTATGCTGCAGAATCCGAGCGGCAGTCACTCTCACCTCTATCTCCTTCCTACGTTCCTCAGGAGTCTTATTTGCCTTCTTTACCGATCTGAATTCCATTGGAATAGACCCAAACTTCTCCTCTTCACTGCCCAGATTCTTCATCCCAGTCGAAACAGATGCAATGTTAGACTTCTCCATCAAAGAACGTAACTCATTTTGGACATGGGCAACTCGAGCTTCAGCCGAGGAAATGTTATGATAGTTCTCCTCCTGTAGAGTCTCCTTACCAGGGTCCGTGGGGTTTTCAATTGCCAAAGCCCTCTCGCACTCTTGCACCACCTCCTCATACTCCTTCCTCTCATTAGCTGTCTCAAACAACAAATGCGCATAGAAACGAGAATACTCAATAGAATTCGGGGACAACGTCACAGACTTCCTTGCGCTCTCTACTGCGTTCTTCAAATGCCGCTGTTTGGCATTCGGTTCAGTGATATTCGAGGTTATCTTGACACAAACATCCCCAAGAACATGGTGAATAAAGGCCAAGAAAGGAGAATTCTCGTGTTTAGAGCACAAATCCTTCATCAACTTTAGGGCTTTCGTGTGGTTCCCTTGGCGCAGAACAGTGAGTGCTCTCTCGCACTGGAGCTTAATTGCGTTACAGTCGGCTGCGGTTGTTGGAGACGCCGCCGGTGGCTTGGAGGATTTTGAACCAGAAGCAATGTTTCGCTTCTTGCGCCCCATATTAATTTCTTGTTACAGCTATTGAAAATTGGAAGTACGCATGAATGTGTAGAGATGTATAATCGAGTTGTATACATAGGAGGCGGGAAGAATAACTAAATAGCAGTCAGTTAATCTGATTTGAATTTAGTTAAGAAATAGACACGTGGCATAATACTATTCAAGGAGCTAAAAGCCTATAATCCTTCTTCCTCTTTGAACCGAGACATGACCTTATAGAACACCACCAGATACACACAATGCAAGGGTTTTTTTTCATTTTTTTTTATTTTGGTGGACCCCACACGTGAGTGGGTGTAAAACGTCTGTAAAAAAAATTATGAACATATGATTTTTCTCCTTTGAAATTAGACCACTCATCTCTTATTTGTAAAGAGTTGTACTATTCATCATCTGGTGATATCTAATTAAATAGATCTCATGACAACACATTTAATCATTTAATGCCACCTGCATACCATGTAGACATATGCTATAACACTATCGGTGCTAAGTAACAGTATTCATTTGTAAATCATTTATAAATTTGTAGGTTAAGGCCTTGTCTGTTATAGATTTTCTCTTCCAATTTTTGCTATTTTTTTACCGTTAATTTTGGCATGTGGGTCCCACATCACTAACAGTTGATCAAAAATGACGGTCACTTTTGATACCAAACAGTCAAAAAATCCATTTTTTCCCATGTATAATCCACACCAGACAGCCTAAATAATTATACGTTGAAGAGTAATTTTTGTTTGGAGATGATGATATAGTGTAACCTTAAATTATGTTTAGGTTTATTGTCTAGCGAATAATCAAGGTCGAGAGATGGTAGTTTACTTGTATTGGATGTTAGTGATTTAAATCGTCGAACATTTGGCCAAGTTTAAAAAAATTACTAACAAGTAAATACGTTTATTTCAAAATATAATCCTTTTGTCGATTAAAATTAAAATAAGTTATTAATTTTAACAGTAAAATGAAAATCACTTTTACTTGAAATTATAAAAAAATAAGTCATCCCCTACCTTCAGACACAAGAGGGAGTTAAATATTTACACACTCTTCCACTTTTATTATTTTAGATAAATGTATCATCTATTTGCAAAGCACGAAGTATTCCACCTTCATTTTCCTTTCACTTGACATTCTCAATCATAGACTTACAAGACATGTCGGATAAATTGAACTTTGCAAGACTCGACATGAATAAGAAAGAGATGAACATGATAAAATTTGTCCGTTTTCTTGTACTTGCTCCAATGAACCAACCTAACCAATAAAAAAATGAAATTAAGTAATAATAAAAATAATATAATGAGAACATGACCAGGTAATTGTATCCATCAGAAGTGTAATAAACATTACTGTACACCACAAAACTGGCAAGAACATACATAAGCTACCAATCTAAAATTAATTAGCAGCAAACAATGTGGTTCTCTAGTGCCGAAGGAATGCAAGCACCTCACCAATGCCAAAACCGATAGCAATACAATCCTTCGACATTGAAATACTCACAGCAAATGCATCCGCTCAACATAAGACTGCAGCAACCATCGGTTGAGAGGCTCTCCACATGCTACAAAGCACCCATAGTTACCGTTTTCTGTGAAGAAAGGAAACCTGAATACGTTCAGCAACTCTTGCACGGCCTGTCTCACCATAGACGATCCTGTCACCCGGCTCCGTCTGCCCCAACCGGTGATAATATCAATGCGGTTTGGCCCAGTTCCTGAGGCAAGCATTTGTCTCCGAAACCATGCAAGTGTTCTTGATAATGCAGTTACAGCGGTTCCATCCGACATAACATGCAGGTTTATAAGCCAGTAACACGAACTTTTCTCTCTGACCGCATCTGGATAGACGTTCTTCTGTGCTGCCACCTCCCAAACTGATCCAGCTACTTCCTTAAGCCCCGACTTATGGAAAAAATCGATAATTGCATCCACGACTCCCCTCTTACTTTCTCTATCTTCACTGTGCATCATATCCAAGAAGTTGCTAACATGATCCCTCACATTCTGCCCATCAGGTCCTGGAGTAGGCATAGACAGTAGAAATGTATGCACTGGGTGGCCAGTGACTGTCATAAGCTCACAACAAAATGACATGTCGAACGATGTTTGGGCTTCTGTGCAACAACTAAGAAGCAACGTGTAAGTTTGCAAAGAAGGTTTCAGACCCAAACTGTGCATGCTCTGTAGCAAGTTATATGCATCAGATAGACGGTGTACCCTCAGGAAAGCACTAAGAAGAGAATTGCATGTAGGAACATTCGGGCGTAAATCTGCACTAAGCATGGCTTGATACCAATCCCTAGCCTTCTCCACGTTCCCTGCCTTTCCCCACAGGTCGACAAGAAGGCCATAAACGGGCTCATCAGGAACCCAGTTTTTTCTCTTCATCTCCACAAAAACTGCCTCAGCTTCATCAAGATAGCCACAATGGCCAAGAACCTCCATAACTATACTATAAGTTACTTTGTCAGGCTCAAATCCAGTATTCTGCATGTCACGATATAGCTGCAGAGCACTCTGGTAGTTCCTTGCCTTTGCTTGCAAAGCAATCATAATGTTGTAAGTCACCACGTTAGGTATGCACCCATGACTAACCATCTCACAGAATAGCTTGTCAGCTGCAGCCAAGTGGCCAGCTTTCCCAAGGCAATTAATGATTACACTGTAAGTGAAAGTATCAGGAGAAAGTCCGGCTTCTTGCATCTGCAGATACATATCCATGGCAACATCAAGATACCCAGCTTTTGCATGGATGTCAATCAGTGTACAATAGGTTACACGGTCAGGTTCACATCCTGCTTTTCGCATTTGGCTAAAAACACCTAACGCTTCGTTCAAGTAATTTGCTCTACCATAACTGTGAATGAGACGATTATATGTAACAACATTTGGCAGACATCCATCACTGACCATCTGATCAAGCAACTTGTTTATTGACCCAAACTGCCTCGCACGGCCAAGGATACCAACCATGGTAGTGTATGTGTGTCCATCATGCTTGAATCCCGGTTGTCGTTTCAACCAATAGAAAAAACCAAGAGCCACATTATAATCATGTAGCTGCTTAAGAATTTGGTTTGCTTGGTAGGCATCTACTGAATAATTCAGATTTCCAAGAGCCTCTTTAGTTGCCAGACTCCATCTGAACTTCTGTAATATGCGAGAAACACTTTCAACCACATAACTAGAATTTAAAAATTTCTTAGCCACCGGAGCGACTTCTGCTATTACTTTCGTCTCTCTTATGGGCCTAGCAAACCCTTCTGGTGTGCTGTTAGTACACTTTCTATCTAAATGTTGTACACCAGCCACGGAGCAGTTTGAACAAACTCTTGATCTTTGAGGAATTGACCTTTTCATCTCACAAGCCTCCGAGGAGATACCATGGGAATCTACAAAATTCCCTGATTCATGACTTGGCACATTCTTCACCGCTTTGTCTGAACCCAATTTATCAGCTCTACCTTTTGTACCATAAGAGACATCGGTAAACTTCGACTCGGATGACACAGCAGATGATTTTCCATGGATTTTATCTTTTCTAGATGTTTTCACATTTACTGATCTGATGTTAGAAGTGGGCTTTGAACGTTCAACCACAGAGTTCTGTGGTGCATTAAGCATTCCATCTAAAACTGGAATCTTGTTATTTACCAAGTCGGATAAAACACCAACAGCTGCAAAACCTGCTTTAACAATTTGGTCTGTAATAGGAGGTGACAAATGCATCATCTCCTTTGCATCCACACCATCTGCATAATTAACACAACTTCCTCTGTCCAATGAGTGGGATACCCGTATTACTTGTGGTGGAGAACTCCCCACCGTAGAATTTGCTACTTTTCCTGCATCATTTGATAGCTGTGAATCTACTCCTAATGAAGCTTTTGATGCTAAGGCTGATGATGCTTGCAAATGTTGGACATTTGGTCTGAGAGGCCTACTAGAAATACAAGTCTCATCTTCAGAGCAAGTGCATGAACTCCCATCTGCCGCGCTGCATCGTGGCCCGCCTAGGAAAAAAGATCTGGCAGACTGGGATAGCGTACCAAGCTGCTTTGCTCTTAACATAGTCTGTAGATTCCGTGTTGAAAATAAGAGTTATGTTCAACTTCAATAAAATGGTAGAAACAATAATAAACATATTACCATTATCTTAACTAGCCAAGGAGTCACATAAGCATCACAGCATCTGAAGCACAAAAGAATACAAAACACAACAAGATGCGATTGATAACAGGTGATTGAAACATATGTATAGTTGGCAAAAAAATAAAGAATTTAGAATGAAGGACTAAATTATTCAGATGACACTATTGATGCATCTAACACCAAAAGAATGGGTACCAAGAGGAGAAACTTGATAAATGCTAGGAGATATCCACCACTAAATATGGTAAGGGGAGTGAGTGGACATACACTCTAAAAAGAGCAGCAGGGTGGTAAAATATTGAGCTCAATCTGACAAGGAAAAAAATGAATTGCCATCAATAGCCAATAAACAAAAAATAACAGTTTAATAAACAGCAGCAATATCAGGACCTCCCTTAAATTTTTGAAAACAAGTGGTGGCCATACGAAGATTAGTCAAAAAGTAACATCTTTCACAAGACATCAAATTATGTCTCCAGAAGAAGAATAAAAAGAAATATATCTTAGACAGTTACTTAACCAACCTAAAATGATTCATGCATTGATATGCATTTGAACAAACCTCTGCTTCCAATTAATCAAACTGAAATATTAATGTCAAGAATTATTAGAGAAAGACAAACTAGTGAAAAAAACAAATCAGATGGCAACTGCATCTTACTAATTGCATTGTCATTACAGATAAATAATTGGTTCCAATAGCAGTGGAGATGACAGATAATAAGAAGAATGACAAAAAGGCACATTCATGGCTAACTTAATGTAGACAATAGACACGATTTATTATTCTTCGTTTCTCAATCAGAAACAATCAAGTGATCAAAGAAAAGAATACTGTCAGTAAATACCAAGAGACCTTGATTCAAATGTATATTTTAAGCACATTAAATTGAAAAAACTATATTGGCAAAGCTTTTGAATACAGAAATCTTAAACTACAATTAGATGCAGAAGTGTCACAAAATCAAAGACTAATGTGATCTCCAAGGCAGAAAATATTCTCCAATGCGTCACTAACAAAATAAATAACATTAACAATCATCGTTTACTCATTAATTACAACTAAATAAAAATGCAATCTTTTTTCATAATTATTAAAAAAAAAGTAAAAACACAAAAACGTAGCATTTGATGTTTTTCATATCCTATAAGACCCAGCACAATACTACAATCCAAAACACTAAAACAGACCAGCATAGAAGCATAACACCAACCATTTACTCAAAATACGACCAGAGTGCATGAAAATCAAACAATCAAAAGAATAAAAATTCGGAGAAATAAAAAATGCTAAAAGCCAACAGCAACCCGCATTATAAATCGCGACGAGAGTCTCATTAAAGCACCCATAAAAACTTCACAGATAGAGATAGTATAACATACCATTCCAGCTGAAGCCCACCTACTAAACTCAAAAACTTTCACATCTAAGCAAATTCGAAATCCAAAGAGAATCAGAGAAGAGAAAAGTACCTCAAATTGTATTCTCTCCAACTCTAAAAGAATCGATGATTTTAGAGAGAAAAAAAGGAAAAACAAGAGAATGGAGGCGGAGAGCGGCTGCTCAGTGTTTTGTCAACCTATTCACTTGGAGGGACTGTACCTAATTTTGTGTTTCAATTTTTATTTTTATTTGCAGATTTTTATTGTGATATTTGATTTTAACCCAGATTTTATGGTAGGGAGTTTTGTGATGCCTTTATATGCCACGTGTTGTGTTTTCCACGGTTGATTTGCGTTTGTCAGATACTTCTAGTCACAGCTCTCGCGTTCACGTTTTTCCTTTTTCTAACTTTATTATTATTTTTCCTTTTCAGCTATTAAAAATTTAAAATTTTGACTTTTGGTAGTGTAAGGTTTTATTCCGTGTGCACGTGGAGACTGACCAGCTTTTCCTCTCTTTTCTTTCCTCCTTTTGAAAGATGCTATTTATAGTATGGTGATAGAACATGGGAAATTTGACGTTCTATATTAAATAATAAAATTGAACAGTTCAATTTTCACGAAAGTAACAAGGAAATGTGAGAAATTATGAATTGTCATATCAGTGATATTCTATTATCATGATAATAAATAATATTACTTTTTTTATATAAATTTCTACTTAAATTTGACGTTTTAGCCTCTGTTTGTCGAGTATTCTTTCAAAACTCTTTTTTTGCACTCATTTTTAACCATATATTTATACAATAAAATATTTTATAATTAAATTTAAAATTTTTTTCTACTTTTTAACTACATATTCTCCCAAAAAATCATTATCTAAAATAATTTTTTTTTCCCAAAAAAAATGGCCGCCAATCATGAGCTTAATTGTCAAATTTGTTTCTCAAAAAAAAAAAAAATTGTCAAATTTGGGGTGGATAAATTATCCACTTAGTCCCCATTTGAGGAAAAATGTATTTTGAAACCGTGACTATTTTTAAGGATGTGTAGTTTAAAAAGAATGAAAAGTTAAATCTAAATATAGTATTATTTTATTGAAAAATGTGTGATTGAAAAGACGTGAGAGAAAAATACATTTTGAATAAAGTGGAGCCTAAACAGTGGCTTAATCTTTTAATTGATTCAACCGAACTGAATCGATTTGATTCAGGATGATTTTCAACAGCTAAGTGGGTAGAGTCGATTTCACCAACCTACTGGATAGTCGGGTCACTCGATAAGCGGGGTTGAGCAATCGACCCACTATTATTCGACCCAGAATGATGATATATATAAATATATATTTTTAAAAATCTTTTAAATTCGAATTTTTCATGAGTTGTGAAAATCAAAATTTTAACAAGTTACAATACATTATATCAAAATTCAAAATAAAGTTGTAAATCGTCCTTCCCTCACAGACCCAGAAGAAAAATGAGTGATTCCGTGAAGAAATAAAAAAGAAACACTAGCCACGCATCGTTCACAATGCCGACCGTCTAATCTCTTTTGCAATCGGCATCTTTACCTCTCCACGTCACCTCACTTCGTAGCTCCATATCAATCTCCCGCACGGTAAGTTGATGGTTGTTTATGGGTGAGTTGGTGGTGTTTTTAACAGGTTGGGTCGATTTTCAAAAATGTGTCATTTTGGTATTCGAATTGAATTTTGATCTGCCCGTAAAACTCGATTCAATGTCAAGTTAGATCCAACCTGACTTGTGTCAATCCCTAGTTAATTGATGAAACTCATTGCCAAGGATAACGAGGAAACCAATTTCATTTATTTTATTTCAAGCATCATTCGCGAACACGTATATTTTTATTGAGCTTGTGTTTGATTTAATTAATCAAAATCAAAGTCAATAATCAATTTTAACTACATCTTTCATTGAATTCACAATTTTTTCAACTACATATCCATCAACTTTTATCAATATTTACTAAAAATCTCTTCTTCTTTTTTCTTTTTTTTTTATTTAAACCAATAAGGGTTAAGTATGTAGATGTTCAAATTGCTAACTTCGAACAATTCGACGATTATATGGTTTGATACATTTTACACCGTTTATAACATATAAGAGAAATTAGCTATAGAAAATTAACATTGAATTAATCAAGACACAAAGAAATATAGGAATTGTATGAATAACAATTTCTCATCCGCAAATTTCATATTGAAGAATTTTCAATATAATGCCACGGGACATTAGAAAATCGATAAGAAGTGGTAAAGACCAAAGAAGCAAGTTCTTAATATAAAAACTAAAAGAATACAAAAGACTATCTTCTTTCTAATTTTCCGTGCGTAATTCTCATTGTTTCCTTTTTAGCTTGTTTGGTGTACATTTGGAGAGTAAGAATACATTCTTATTGTTGATGTGATGGGGAATATGTAGTTGAAAATGAAGGAAAAGTTATTGATGTGATGTAAAATATTATTTTATTGAAAAATATGTTGTTGAAAATGAGTAGAAGAATAAGAATGAGAAAAATAATATGATTCAAACAAGGGCTTAATCACCATTCTGAGCGTGTACAATCACCATCTCCTTTCCAATCACCATCTCACTAAGGAGCTAGTGTTTTGCAAACTCAAAGGAGAAAGGAAGAAGAAATGCTCTCAAAGTTACCATGTGGATACACTGGCGGACCCATGTGGGGTCAAATGACCCCACAAATTTATTTATTTATTTATTTTTTTAGTTTTCCTCTTGATTTTTTTAAACTTAAGTATTTTTGAATTCTCATTTTTTACTCCACAAGAAAGATGGTCTCGGTCCGTCCCTGTGTGGATATATAATAGATCTTAATAATATCGTCACAATAAATAAAAGAGGAGAAGATGAAAGAAAATGAACAAGAATTGTGAATAGATCTTGATAATATCACTATTCTTGTCAAGAATGTTGTTTCGAAGAAGGCAAAAGGAAACTCTTTAGATTAGGTATTCTTAATTAGAGGGTGTTTGGTGGAGATTAAAATTAGGTTTTTAGTATACTATGATAAAAGTTTCTGAAATGTGTAGTTGAAAAGTTGTAGGACCCATAAAAAATATGGTTAATATTGATTGTTTGACTTTGACTTGGATTAAAAAATATGGTGAAGACCAAAGAAGCAAGTTCTTATGATAAAAACTAAAAGAATACAGAAGACTCACTATCTTCTTTCTAATTTTCCGTGCGTGATTCTCATTGTTTTCTTTTTAGCTTGTTTGGTGTACATTTTGGAAGTAAGAATACATTCTTATTGTTGATGTGATGTGGAATATGTGGTTGAAAATTAAGGAAAAGTTATTGATGTGATGTAAACTATTTTTTTATTGAAAAATGTGTGGTTAAAAATGAGTAGAAGAATAAGAATGAAAAAAATAATATGATTCAAACAAGGGCTTAATAACCATTCTGAGCGTGTACAATCACCATCTCCTTTCCAATGACCATCTCACTAAGGTCATCTCCAATGCACTATCCTTTGCACCAAAATGCACCAAATTTTGGTGCAAAGGGCCTCCGTTCACTTTTGCACCATTTTTCCAAATGGTGCAAAGTCACTTTTGCCCTTCATTTACTTTTCCAAAAATTTGATTTGAGGGTATTT
>CAIGRQ010290738.1:0-22086 GCA_903798375.1 Fraxinus sp. D2006-0159
ATGATTAATTTGATTAAATGTTTATCATCCGAATTCAATCATGATAATGAAGTAAAAATAAAATGGATAATTCTATTTGTACCGAATGGGGGTTATCGAAAATGTGTCACCCTCTCACATGCAAGCGGGGCTCGCGTGAATAAAGAACTCCCAAATGTGTAGTCCACACACCCTATTGTGATTATAGGTAAAAGATTAG
Organism: Fraxinus sp. D2006-0159; assembly: GCA_903798375.1. NCBI lineage: Eukaryota > Viridiplantae > Streptophyta > Magnoliopsida > Lamiales > Oleaceae > Fraxinus > Fraxinus sp. D2006-0159. The sequence goes on from CAIGRQ010290738.1 coordinate 200, forward strand.
ATAAAAAAATTATGTATATATAGTATTGTCCAAATAAAATTGATGATTCTAATCAGTGAGCAATAACTGTAGTACGGCGTATGCTTGTGTGCAACATGACCTAATACACATCACATGCTTGTGTGAGTGATCACAAAGGATCCTTAAAATATTTCCAAGAGCCTCTTTATTTTTAAAGAGTATATTTTATCATTTGGAGAGTATCTATAAATTTAGAGAGTTAAAATTTTGAAGTACTTCAACAAGCTCTTTATATTTAACACTTAATGTTACTACTCTCAAAAAATAATTATTGTTTTTCCTTATTTTTTATTTTAACTAGCTTTTCTTTAGATTATTTTATTGTTTTCCTACATTGAAAATTGAAACGCTTTGAATGCATTTAATTATAGAGAGTGGGTTATCTACTCTTTAAATTAAAATGTTAATTTAAAGAGTCTCTCGGAGCATGATTTTAAATGTTGACTCAAGAGTAATTTGGAGAGTCAAACTCACTCTCTAAATTAAAATGTTAGTTTAAAGAGTCTCTTGAAGTATGATTTTAAATGTTAACTCTTTAAAATAGGGAGCATCATGTTTAAAGAGTCTCTTGGAGATGTTCTTAGCAGCCTAGTTGCACAGGCTCTCACACCTTTATACTTTTTTAAAATATGGGGCCAGAGTTTTATATTATTCTAAATAATTTATTTGCACTCGACCCTCTTTAAAATAAAAATAAAAAAAATTTTCATACTCATTTTAACGATACATTTACACAATAAAATATTTTGCTCGTAAACTCAAAATTTTGTTAATACTTTTTAACCATACATTCTCCTAAAAATAAATATTCAAAATATTATTTTTGCACAATAATGACCATCAAACATGGGCTAAATCTTAATGGCTAGTTGATATTACATTTTTGTGTGACAGAGAGTGAAGTGAATAGGTAGGGATAAAGCCCGTTTGGGAGAGATTAAAATCGGATTAAAATTGAAAAATTAGCCGTTATTGTTGACTTTTATTAGACGAGTGGGACCCAATAACGACTATATTTTCAATTTTAATTGGATTTTAATACGAAACAAACGGGCTCTTAGATAGTTGATATTACATTTTTGTGTGACAGAGAGTGAAGTGAATAGGTAGGGATAAAGCCTGTTTGGTAGAGATTAAAATCGGATTAAAATTGAAAAAGTAGTCGTTATTGTTGACTTTTATTAGATGAGTATGACCTAATAACGGCTATATTTTTAATTTTAATTGGATTTTAATCCGTACCAAATGGGCTCTAGGATTTGCACCTGAACCCCATTTTTGTGTAGAATGTATTTTGAAATATTAAATTAATGGAGAATGTATGATTAAAAAATAAGAAAATGTTTTGGATTTACATGTAATATTATTTTATTGAAAAATATGCTATATGAAAAGAAAGAGAAAAAAATGTATTTCGAAAATAATGGAACCCTAAGAATTGCATTATTGGTGGCACGGTTTTCTCTCTGTTTTGGATCATCATTTTGCCCGCTCTACAAGTGTGATGGCTCAGAAATTTTCAGCACAAAAATAACTGTCCGAATTGAAAATGACACATCAGAGAGAGACAGAATTTTGGATCGTCCTAACTAGTAACTACCATATTAAGTGTTTTTTTTTTTTTTTTTAAATTCTTCAATTACGTATTCTTAGTAGGTGTATGTATTTAAGAATTTTAAACTATTTCTCTCCCTCTGAAACACATATGTCTCACTCATAGTTATGTATTTGTTAAGATGATGAGATGGTGATTGGTTGGAGTGGTTGACAAAGAGTGATGGTGATCACGATACCAATATTCTTTTTTAATTTTTTTACGAAACCCAATAACGTAATTTCGTTTGAAAATCAGCAGCAAACATGAGGCGAAATGAAAATGGGGTACAAAATATCCAATTTTCATCTAGTGTACGAGCGAATGAACTATTTCATGACCCGCAACCTACCTCTTTGAGTTGGAGAGCATCAGGTTTGACCACGCCAATCTTTAGCCATATTCTTTTGTGAAGGCTAAACCGTCCCAAAGTGCTAGTGCCTCGAGTCAGTCACAGAAAAGTATGTCAGGTCACTTAGGCCTGGGAAAAAGCCTAGCACCAGTCCCACTTGGGCTGGCTTGGCTCCCTTGAAGGTGCATGCCCGGCTCGTAGTATGAACTGACATGTCCAGGAGTAGGCATTCCCGGTTCTTTTAGTATAGCTAGCAAGTTAATGCTGGTATTGGACTAGCTATATGGTATGTGTGTGTTTCGCAAGAAAAAAACTTGAGGATTCGTCTGGTATTTGGGATCCAGTTATAACTGCTAGTTTTATTTCCTGACACATATAGCGACAATTCGAACCTTGGGATCCATACCTTTTATTTCCTTTTACCTGAATTCACTCCAGTATACAGTGTACTCAGACACACTGAAATGGCAAGAACCACCATTCACATCACGAAAAAGAGCTACAATATCTGATAGGATAGCCTCAACAGGGTGAGTCGCATTCACTCAATGCAAAATCCATTCCTTCTGGAAAAGATAAGTATGTCTCGTTTTTTCTTAATTTCGTTGTTTAACATTATTTTTTTCTCTTTGTTCATTGCATGCCTGTATTCAACTAGAAATAGGACAAGGCGATATATAAGTATCCTCAAAGTTGTGGTCAGGACAACGGTATTTAGTCATGGGATTTACATAATCCAGGATTTTTATTTTGGGAGCAAAGTGAACTGAATAAGATAAGTAAATTTCTTGAGTTATGACAGATGACACAGAAATATCAGTAGGGAAAATAGGGACCAGTGCCTTTTTGATTGCTGCAGTTTAGCTATCCTAAGGAGCTGCAGCCACAACCCTTTCTTTGATTATTGTAGTTATAATTCTCTTTAGGTCTTGAATTAATAAGTTTTTAGCGTTATTTTCTGCGTTGCATAAGTTGACATCTAATGGAACATTTTCTACACACAAATGGACAAAACACACCCATATTTGAGGTATAGCAATTCAAGATCTCACTACTATCCAAAATAAGTCTCTTTATCAATGGTTAATTTACTCTTAAGGGCCTTTGCGGGTTGGTCAAAAGTCAGTGATCAGTCTTGTTTGGCGCATGAATGGAATTATTATACAAAAAAAAAAAAAAAAAGAGTGCTTGACTGAGAATAATGACCTTCGCTAGCTCATCTGTCATTCTCGCATGTGTACGCAAAGATTGATATGGTCCATCACAATAGGAAAAACGTCAACTACAAGCTATACATCAACATCTAAGTGTAAATCATTAAAAATAAAATAATACAAATTTATGTCAAATTGGTGGGGGAAAATGATTGTATCTTATTCCCATGTCCTTTGGAGTCGGCTTAGTATTTCTCCCCATATTTGGTCGAAGTTGAACCTTTTTCCAAAACATTGAAAGAGAGAATTTATTTTTGGTTAATTTGGACCATTGCTTCAGTTAAACTATGTAAATACTATTTTCAGGCAAATAAATGCGATTTATATTCAAGAAGCTGGGCCAAAATATGCCTTGAGATATGATTAATAAAGTTCTTTCTTTTAATGATACAACCTAAAATACCTAATTCCCGTGTGATGCTTTTACTGGCTCAATGAATGATTTTGAACAATTTGCAGGAGATTCTTACTGCAATGCAATTGAAGAATTTGCCCAACTGTTTAGGCTTCACGGTATTTAATTATCGTGGTAAATATAGACGATGATTTTCAACTAATAACACTAAGAAAATCTTGTTAAAATATAAACACCACTGCACCAGAACCAGATTATTGCATTTTCTTCATATCTCTTCGTATTTTGGAGCTCCGTGTTTACATTTCCCTCTAGATTATTATTTACTTTCACGTTCATTTAAAATTGAACTTTGCTACAGTGACAGACTCAATGACACGTTCAATGATATAGGGGACATGTGTCAATACATGATTGGACAATTTAAATAAAAAAACACCAAATTATTGTCTATCACACCACTGTGTCACCTCCATCCTTGTCATTGAGCCTGTCCAAGAAACATTATTCTTTTCAATAAGCTGCTAAATTTTAGGACGAACCCAAATAATTTGTCTTTTCAGATTTAAAGAAAAAAAAAAAAAAAAGACTAGTGAATGTCAATCATAATCTTATTTGAAATTAATTCTTCTAATATATCAGAAAATAAGATGTTCAATCATCTTGTAATAGATAATTTTAAAGATGAAATGAGACAACATATTCAATATATACTTTAGGGGTCAGACTGTGGTTGATGTTGCATTGTAAACAATAACATCATCTCTTTGCAGGTAGACATGAGGAGAATCATATTAGCTTATTTTTACTTAACAATTCCTTTTCTTCGAAAAATTCCTTTTCTTCGCCTAGCTAATTCGACGGTAATTTTATCTTTTCCATTGATATATTAGCGCTTGGAACAAAAATAATTACACGGAATAAATACATCTTAATTTCTAGCTAACTTCCAGCATAGTAATTAAAAAGAAAATAAAATCATGAGATGATAATGTCTATAAATTATGTCATATAATAATTTCCTATAAAAAAAAGGAAAAACTCCACGGTACAAGTTGCTTCTTGCAATCTCACTGCAAAATTTTGTGTGGTCCGTATCTGTGTACTGAGCAGAAGCTTTAAAGAACCCTACATTGGTCCCTTCTCTACTGATATCAATAATCGATCATACACCACAACTTCGCAACTGGAACTTATCTAATTAATTTTCCTTTTCACTTTTATAATTCTTAGCTAGGCATTTATGCTGTAGAATTTGCTCACACATATAAAAAGCTATTTGCAGATGGCAATAAATTAAACCTCATAGGTCGGTCTGGTCGATCATTCTAACTTAAGAATCATTTAATAGAAATTAATAGTAATATAATGAGGCGATGAACTTGCTCATTTGTTCATTATTTTGACAAAATTTCAAGTAAATTTACCAAAAAAAAATTACGTGTCAGCATACGTAGAGGTCACTTGGTGGCTAATGCGCCATAGCTTTCCCTTTCCATTCATATGGTAATATTCTATCATCTCTTCTTTCTACAAACTGAAACTTATTTAACAAGTTTATTATTTACTTTTGAGAAAATGAAAGTTTCATATATATTAAGCTTTTTTTTCTTTCCACACAGCTCATTTTGATGGAAATTGAAGTTCAATATTGAAAGAGCAGTATCTTCCTGGGTATGCTTGCAAATAAAGCCACATTCGATTGATCCACTGTGTTATACCTAGAACTGTGAGTTCCTTTTGTGATCTTTTCTAATTTCTCAATTTTGGTGACAAAATTTTTTTTAGTTTCCCTTCATGAAATTCTCCAAGAAGAATATGTTCATCATCTCTCGAAATTGACTATAAATCTTGTTTTATTTAATTTCGTACTATTTTCCGAAAATATTGCACTGCCAAATCCCACCTCTCGAAAAGGTTTAAGTTTTATAGTTATCGTATAATTTTTGCGTTGTTACTATATAATTTGTTTCTCGCATGATTTTTAAGTTGTTTTTTTCCTGGAACGCAATGAATTTTCCATCTCTCCTCATATTTTTCTATAACAAATTCATCACTTAATGGTAATAATCATATCGGGTTCTAGAATTAGAGGACGAAAGTAACAGGAAAACAAGAAGAAAACCCCAATATCAGATGTAAATTAGGGTGAAATTTACGTGTTATATGTTGTTATGAATTAAGCCCTAATCTCAATATTTACGAGAACAATATTAAGCAAAACTCACGTCTTTTAATTCAGGATCAGTTTAATTTAGATCTTGCAGGTCAATAATGAAGCAAATGATCATATGATCATGAACTCAAGATCAGAAAAAGATTTTCGAGCGAAGCAAGAAGACGATGCCAATATTTCCGGCAAATTTTCTAAGATCCCATCTTCTTCATCTAGACAGTGGTCATCAACCTTAAAAAATCCAAGAATTGTACGCGTCTCACGTGATTTTGGAGGCAAAGACAGGCACAGCAAAGTGCGTACTGTGAGGGGATTAAGAGATCGACGAATTAGGCTTTCAGCTACTACTGCAATTCAATTGTATGAACTTCAGGACAAGCTTAGACTCAGCCAGCCTAGTAAAGTTGTAGACTGGCTACTCGATGTAACTAAACACGAAATCGATAGGCTTCCACCTCTTCCAATGCCTACGGGAATGACTTTCAGCCAATTTCCTCGTGATCTTCTGTCATCCGGGCTTCCCCACTTTTTGGACGCAAATCAAGCTTATGCAAAGGATTCAGGAATCGATCATGCGTTTTTCTCGCGCAAGGAAGATTTAGGGATCAAGAATGTCTGCAACCATGCTGAAAGGGTACAGCAGAATCAGGAAAATAAAGAGGGTGGTTTTGGAGGATATGTGGCACAGAATTTTTTCCCACTAGAAAATTATCAATCTCCTTTTCCAACACCTTTGCTAAATAATTCCTACTTTAATTGGGATCCTAATTCAAACTTGTCTTTATCTCAATTTGGAGCTGAAGAATCCCACAACAATATTTCTGCACCGTCTTCCATGCCTTTCCCTTTAAGCTCTCAACTGTATTACTATCCATCTTCGACAACAGTACCGTCGTTGAATTTCCCTCCATTAATCCCTTCATTTATGACCACAGCAATGGAGAACGAATTGAGACAAGTTAATCACTCCCAGCATCAAAATTCATTAATGCCAACCCTTCATTTGATTAGCTCTCCAATGAAATCTTTCGGGTCGAATGCCAATCAAACTGTCCGACCTCCGGAAGATGATAGCAAAGAATGCAGTAGTTCTTAACCATGCAAAAATTGATGCACAGTGAGAGGATCATGGAAGAAACAAAGTATCCCATCAGTTTCCAGCCTTGCAGATAATGGGATACCGTAAGTCATTCTTATGTCTTTATATATACTATTTATTTCCATATCGTACACTGAAAATCTGTCATTATTACAACATTTGCATTGTCATGTTTTAACTTACAGAAACCAATATTTAATTATTTACTAATAGTATGTAAAATTTGAGATAAATTGTATGGGTTGATTAAGTATCTGAATTTGATGTTCCCTTCATGTTATTTTCTTGCTATATATACACAATTTTTTCATAATGTTTTTTTGATTGATATGTATAAATTATTGAAATCTATCTCTAGACATCAACTTTTATAAAATATATCTCTCCTTTTCACTTTCACAATGCAATAATTGTTGGATATCTAATGCGCGAACCTTGAGTCGAAATCAGAATTTAGTGTTTGATCAGTCTAATGTACCTTGGAATTGTCTTAATGATTAATGTGTGATGAGGAGCTTCTAGAATATTACATAGTCACTCTAATATTCAGATGTTCTGTATTTTCTTATGTCAAGAAGTATAAATTTGATTTTCTTGCGACAGAATTTGTTTAGGAAAACTAAAATATTCTTCTTGAAATCTTGTTTTGAGCTTTACCATAGGATAGGAACTCGCACAACCTTCAAACATGTAAAGAAAATATATCGAATAATTTCCTGATTTATACCTCGTTTAGAGCTAGCAACAAAAAATTTCCTTCGATAAGTACAAATTGCCAAACTTTTGTTTACTCTTATATGCTTTCTTTTAGTAATAATTTTACTACACATACAATCTTGTCACTCGGTGACACCACGATATACAATATATTACAGTCGTCTTTGATATATAATGGGTTCGTTGGAAGGGATTGGATAAATAAAATAAATAAATAATCGCTTACCAGCTAAGTAGAGAACTCAAAGGATACAGGGCTAGGAAATTCAATGCTAAATGGAATTCAGTACATTGAAAGGGGACGATTTAGTCTTACCTCATTGAGCCTCTATTTGGGTTTTATTTTTCCAAAACTCATTTTCAATCGTGCATCCTCCAATAAAATAAAGTTACATGTAAAATCAGATTTTTTCTTTATTTATTAACTATGCACATTCTCAAAATTACTATTCCAAAACATAATTTTCCAAGAATCTCATTTTAATAGAGCCCAAACAAGGCGAAGAGTGATTACCACGCGCAATATCTAAATGCGGAGTTATCATTTATGTGTTGTGACAAGATTATAGAAACTAGATTGAAGGAAGATGGTGTCTTCAGGAAGTATGAAAAACTGGATTTCTTCTCCATTTTCTCAGCTTTATTTAACTTTTAAAACGGCTCTAGGTATGTAAATGTCTTCATCAATGTTGTGTTATGCCCTAATACACGAATAAAAATGTAGTGTTTGATCAAATATACAAAACACATACAGTCATTTTCTTGACAGCTTATTTTATTGAAAAATAAGTTGTTGACATAAAAAATTAATCATCCTAGAGTTAGAGCCAAGAACACCATCCAATCGACCAAATAACACAAGTCATACTGCTCGGCCTCCATTACAAAAGAGGGAGAGATGTAGTAGCCAAAGGCATTCTGATACTTAGGTCTTATGTTGACTGTGATTACTGATATACTTTACAAAACACTTCAACATACTGAGGTTGAGGTTTAATGTCAAGGCTGAGGAATCGCTTGGTTTTGTGGTTATGTTAGCATTCACACAAAGTCGTCAAGGTTGATCTTGTCACGCGGTTTTAATGTAGGATACCCGTTTAGTTAATTTCTTGTCAAAAGCATAATTGTGCTCGAACTTCAAATTTTTTTTTTTCCTTTTTTTCATGTACATTTCATGGAAATTTCTATCCAATTTTCTACAACACATTACAACAACTTTTGTTAATTTTTTTTTTTTTTTAAAAAAAAAACCTTTATCAAACAACCCCTTAGTCTCCATTAGATCCTGCATTTCACATAATAAATAGTTTTCTGCTGGAGTTTTTCCATGAAAAGAAATTTATACAAGCACTAGGCAATTGCTAAATTTATTTCTAAATTAAGCCTCCGTTGTAATGTATTCCATGAAATGTATGAATACTAATAAGTAATAGTTATGAATTTGTGATTCAAGCCTCGAAATTCCTATTTTCTTTGTGAATGCAAATTAGTCAAGGAGAGTCTGCAAAATTTCTTTACTAAAGTAGGGTCGGAACGAAAAACTTCAAAATAAAAAAATAAAAAAATAAAATAATGATGATGATGAAATGAAAAAACAAAAAATCCTTAACAAAAGTAAAATTATAATAGCCTTGGATATTAGGGTTTAGGGTTTGGCATTTGAGAGTTGAAAAAGTTAGATTTCAATTTATGAATGAGAAGAAATTCTAGGATTAGGGAGTTATAATTACACGTGCTATAAAGTAAAATAAAAGCCCTAGAAGAGAGTGAGAGTAGAGAATGGAAGAAGGCATCAGCAAGAAAAGTCTATAATTCTCTGCAATGAAAAAGAAAGAAAGATAAAACTAAAGAGTGTTGATGGAGACTGCATCAGTACATATCGATATATGTCACAAGATCCAAGAAAATTTAAAACCAAGCCATGCACAGTTGGGCTACACCCTTTAAAGTTGCAAAAGGGTTTTTTCAGTGGTCCTTGTACAAGGAAAAATAATATGAATTTGGAGAGATCAATTTTTATTTTTTTCCCTCCTTTTTTATTGTGCCCTAATATCTTTGTGATAAGAAAACGCCAACATATTATTATGTTTTACACCTTAATGTCTTCATATTTGGAAAGAAGAGGTGACGTCATGTGTCAATATTTCAAAAATGCACGGGATATAATAAATGGTACGACAATCTTATGTCCATCGTTGAGTTCGCAACGATATAATACTGCATATCACTAAACAAAGATACGAGCATGCTTGTCATAAAGTTAACGAGCCTCTCTAAATTTCACCCATCTCCTTTTGAGTGTGTGTGGAAGAAAAATTCAAAAGCACTTCTTGAAGGACAAAAGCTGTTTTGATTAAATCAATGGATGTTTGGTCTAAGTTCAAGCGTTGACTAAAAAAATAACTTTTTATGCATTTTTAGAGAAGCTCAAAATTTGAACTTATTCAAAAAGCTCTTCATCCGGCTTATACAATAAATTGAAATTTGTATTTAATGAGAATTTTCAATTAACGAACTTATCCTTACCAATTTACTAAAATTTCAAATATATCGAAATTGTTTTACATGTCAATATAACATGAAATATTACATTAATTTGTATAATTTAAAGATTCTTTTTAAAATGTTTATAATATGTCTTTTATTATTATTATTTATCATTTTAAGTACGAATCTATTTGTTAAATTCTAACCGAAATTAATTTCAATAGATTTTACGGGATGGATGGGAAGGAACAGTGGCATAGCCAAATATTTTTCATTGTGGATTCAAAAAGTAAGCTATAAGTTTTTATTTTATTTTCAAAATAGTTGAGACGAAAAGAGGAGTGGTCTTGTAGCTAAATATTTGTAGTTGTCGTCGCTGTTGATGAGTGATAATTGTTAGATTTTGATGGAATTGACAAACCCTAATATGAGAAATTAACTAGTGATTTCGAATTTGGATCTTTTAAGGAAAAACTTGTGCATGTTGCTAAAAAGAAGAGAGGAGTAAAAATTTTAATTTTGGAGAAAGTAAAGCAAAAAAAAAAAAAAAAAAATTTTGTGGGTCAATGGATCTCAAATAATAATACGAAGTGGTTCCGCTGCTAGGACGAAAAATAAATGTTATTTATGAATAAATTATTAAAGTTTAGTCAACTACATATGTAATAAGCAATTTTAGAGTTATATTTTCAAACTATCAATTTAATATTCACAAGAATATTTAGTTTGACAAAAGAAACATACATTATGGCCCTGTTTGAGCCATATTTTTTCCTCACTAAAATGAAAAATATGATCATTATTCATCACATCAACATTTAAATTCAAATTTTTTATCTTTTGTGTGGACCCCAATAACAACTATATTTTTCATTCTCATTTTTTTTTAAAAGTTGGCTCAAATAGGCCCTATAATATTTCAACAATGTACATATTGAGAGAGAGAGAGAGAGAGAGAGAGAGAGCTGTCACCGAAATACACTTGGCAATTTTTTATTCGATAATAGGGAGGGAAAAAAAAAAAGCAGACCAACCAAATGCGATAGTATCCGGTGAAATTCTAACAGCTCTACTTCCATACAAACAGATAAATCCATAATACTTTCACGATCTCAATCTTACATTAATTAGCACTTATTTCCTAATACTCGTCTTTGCCATCAACAGCTGAGCTGAGCCGATTATAAATCTTGCATATATATATATATATATATATATATATATATATATATCTTTCTTTTGTAGATATCATAACTAACGTTTCTCAACTTTAACTATGAGACAGACAGGATGCTCTTATGTATTTTAACTAATTAGCATTGTTCCGTCCATCTTTCAAAGTTTTTGTTGGATTTATTTTCGCTAAGCTCTAAATTTTATTTTCGTGCACAAGCATGTTTGGAAAGTGTCTGTCCACCGTTTAAATTATAAATAAATGGAAATGAGTGGTAAATAATTAAATACTATTAGGATTCGTTTGATTGCAAGAATTTAATTGGGGCGAAAAGAAAATGAATTTTAGGGAATTGAATTGCTTAGAACTTATTTTACTAGGAATTGTCAATTAATTATGTTTGATTGATATAATTTTTCACTTGAAAAATATTAAAATTTTGAATCTTTTGATATTCGTTTGACTTTATTTTCCATGAAAATTATCCATCAAAGGGGTAGAATTTGTTACAATTGGGAATAAAATTTGTTTCCATTGCAAAAAAAAAAAGGGAAAATGTTGCCTAGAAAATGCTTTTCCACCAAAGTGGTGGGAAATTTTTTTCCTCAAAAACCAAGAAAAATGACCAGAAGGAGGGTTGGATGGAGAACCATTTGCCAAGAAAATTTTGCCTATCAAACAAGCAAAAACGTGAAAAATGAAAAATTAATTCCTAATTCCATGTAAAAGAAATACTATCAAACAGGACCTTAGTTAATTTCTCAAATTGTACGAATAAAAATAAACCAAACAAAACATGTAAAAGAAGTGATAAAAATTTCAAATTATCAATTTTGAATTTACTATGACTAAAGTTTATTATGTCTTTATTTCAAGGTGGAAGTGAAAATTTACTTCGTAGATACACATTAAGGAATAAAAGTTCTCGTTGATCTAAACCTAAAATTTACTAGGAAACTCGTACTTTTGGTCTGCAATCTAAGTTGATTATCATTAATTTTTTGAATAAAAGCAAGAGGATGTTGGAATCAACTTTCACTTTCGTGTCGATCTAAACCTAAAATTAAAGGAGAAACTCAATACTTTTGGTCTACGATCTAAGTTGATTATCATTAATTTGTGAAAAAGAGCAAGAGTATGTTGATATCAACTTTCACTTTCATGGCGATCATCAAGAAGAGAACTGCAATCCCATCTTGTTTTGGTGTCTTCTTAACAATGCGATGTCTCACTCTTCCTTCTTGCAAAACTCATCCCAATCGTCAACTTCCTTTACCTTTACAAAACCAAGAAAGTAAACAAGAGAAAGGGGAGTATTTATATTGATAAACCTCTTCCCTCTACTTCAAGGGGACTCCTAGAAGGCATTGAAAGAGATAGAAGGTCCCCTCTACTTCAAGGGGACTCGAAGAAGGCACTGAAAGAGAGTGTGAAACATCTAAATTTTTGTTAAATTATCACTTGACCTTTGTAAAAAACATCTCACTTGAAATTTCATAAAATATTTCAAGATAGAAAACAAATCTCAACTTCATAAAGTTCGACATGAAAGAGCTACATAGAGTTTAACTGACTGTATTGAGTTCCAAAATAGATTTAGGGTCCGTTTGATTGCAAGGGTGAAAAATGGATGGAAAGAAAATAAATTTCAGAGAAAGTAATTACCTAAAAATTGTTTTCCAGAGAATTGATAATTAAGTGTTTTTGATTGATATAATTTTCCACCCGAAAAATTTTAAAATTTTGTTTTCGTTTGACTTTTTTTTTGCATGAAAATCCATTAAAGTGATAATTTTTTCCACAATTGGTTATATAATTTGTTTCCATTGCCAAAAAGTAAAAAAAAAAAAAACGAAAAAAACTTTTTTCCTTAAAAAATCATTTTTTCCATCAAAGTTTAGTGTTTGTTTGGCTTTGTTTTACCTAAATATTGTCCATTAAAATGAAATTTTTTTTAACAATTGTTTAAAATTGTTTATAAAATTTGTTTTCATTACTAAAAATCGAGTATAATCTACCCAACATTACACCTATCTTATGTCAACAAGGCCTCAACACGAGAGTAAACTGGGAACAGCCCGTGACCTATTCTTGCTGCTTGTTAACTAAAATGGGTTACAGGAATTGAAAAGTAAAATATAACAAAATCTTAATCTTTTTTGAGCAATAAATAAAACTCATTCAGTTAATGTTTCTACCAAATCCTGACTTCCAAGTTTTGTGTATCTACTTCGAAGTTTCACGTTGAAATCTGGAAGCAACTTAGACGAGACATGCTCACACAGTAACACGGTGTAAGGAAACCACAATAACAGCATTTGCGTCTATAGAAAGAAAAATCACTATAATGAATCCATAAATGAAACAAGTCTGATGTAATCTCATCTGCAGCAGTGATAAGATTAACACAGAAACTTTACCTAAGAAGACTTCAAAAGGGAATAGTGCCAATGTAGGATTCTATACGACTTCAAATGGCCAATAAAATCGTGCTATATCAGTGTCATCACATTAAAATGTTAATGCAGCATTCTTCAGCATTTTGGGTCTCGTAGTATAATAACTAAGAGGTCTTACTTCGTAGAAGAATGATAATTTTGTAGTAAGTCGAGTTCTTTTTCTACGTGCAAGTGATAGGAACGGAAAAATTCAAGGCTACCTCCGCTTCCACCTTCCCTGAAAGGCACAGGCAATCTCTCCATGGTAAAAAGCAAAAAATCCAGTAAGAACATTATACATCATCCTGGCATAAAAAAGAGAGAGATGTTAATCTGACTAATGAGGAACAAAAGAAAATTTCACATGTGCTTTATCAAGGTTTCATTTATTTGAAAGGGAACACAGAAGTACAAATAAGAATGAAGATAAGCAATTATCATCTGGGCGATGAATCCCTCCTTTACCTTGAATACACTAGTGACTACTGCAGTTATCATGACTCCAGAATGGTAATCGAGGAACTCGTGAAAGTAGAAAGTTCAATAACACTCCATTATCTGTTTTGTTCGGTGCTGTACATTCACTGACCTCCAATCGAGTATCCAAATCTCGCCAAAACTTAATAATGTGGAGGCTCTCCTCTTCTGTCGATCTCTGGAGAACAATTCGAGAAGCATAACCCTTTTTCCTCATCTGAAGACATATTTCAGAGGGGTTATTAACAGTGAGTGTAACCAAGTATAACCAGCCCTTATCTGATAAAAGGTTGTCAGCAACAGGCAATATCTTATCAATTACACTCCGGCCATTCTCACCTCCAGCCCAGGCAGATGCAATACCAAACTGACCAACTTCATATTCTGGTGTTGGCACGTAAGGCGGATTCACAACCATCACGTCTACCGATCCAGCCAAACGCATCTCTAACCCTGACGCAATGTCAGTTGTTACCAACTCTGCATAACACCCATGTGCTTCCATTGTTTTACGAGTCACTCCAACAGCATGAGGGTTAATGTCCGTCGCAATGAAGTGGCAACCAGAACTATCTTTCCCAAGCATAAGAGCTAGAGAAGTAATAACATATCCACTACCGCAACCAATTTCCATGCAAATTGAAGGACGATGCTCTAATAAGTTGGCTCTATCTGCTAGAAGTGCATCAACCAATGCAAACGAATCATCGCATGGGTCATATACTTCAGGATGTGAACTCATCAGACGGATTTGAGCAGTTCTAGAGAGCATTTCGAATAAAATCTGCTGAAATATATTAAGTTAGTGAAGTACGTACAGCAATGGAATTGAAAATAGTTATTAACAAACATAACTTCTAAATGTGTTATAGAAACTCTACAGTCTACATACGTAACAGAATTAGAGATGAGAATCCCTTAATAGCTGTGTATGCATTTCTTACCTTGGGATCCTTGGAGTTGTGTTTCTACTTTAAAGAATTCTCGCATTATATAAAAAAAATACCAAAAATTAACTTGATCTTCTCGTTTTCTCTCTTGGAAAGATAACACTGGAGGTACCTAACGTTTTCACAATGTAACAAGATGATCCCCACAACCTATTCCTTTGCGAGCATCACTCACTACCTTTCAAGTTTGTACCAATTTGATCCTTGCGCAAATTTTCACTGGACTGTTGAAAAGCATGTCTAACTTGTCGAAGAAGGATAAAATAGGTAAAGGCTTAGCCCCTGTTTGGGCTACATTTTTTTTTCATTCTCATTCTTCTACTTATTTTCAACCACACATTCTTCGATAAAATAATATTTTTCATCACATCAATAACTTTTCCTTCTTTTTCAACCACACATTCTCCATCAATCTACTATTCCAGAATACATTATTTCAAAATAATGTGGGTCAAACACAAGGCCCTGTTTGATCCACATTATTTTTTTCATTCTCATTCTTCTACTCATTTTCAACCACACATTCTTCAATAAAATAATAATTTCCATCACATCAATAACTTTTCCTTCTTTTTCAACCACATATTCTCTATCACATCAACCAAAAAAATTCATTCTTTTGGAAATAATGTACACCAAACAGGGGCTTAATTTCAACGAAAAAATGAACAAAAGAATGTGCAAGAAAAGGAGAAAAGAAAAGAAAAAATCAATATCCCTGCAAACCCCCCAACCCTGGTCCTCGGAACCTCCAGCCGTGCACCATACCCGCCACCTAGCTCCTCCAACCCCTTGCACCCTCCACCTGCACCTTTCCCCTTTTGGTTTCCCCAATCCCCTCCACGGGCTCCACCCCTTTATGACCAATTTGCTACAAAACTTGAAAGGTTGGAGAAGCCTACGATGGGAATCTCCATTTCTGTTCTTCCTTCATTTCTTTTCTTATAGCCGGAGTAGTTTATAAATTTTGAACTTTCTTTTGAAAAACTCAATTAAAGGAGTAAATCAACGGTTTACATTTGTAGAAAATCAATCTACCCGAAGCCTCCAAGAGTCCAAGCTGGAACATTACCAAAAAAAAAAAACGTCCTTAAATGACAAGGACCATTTCATCATTTCCCAATAGCGTGCATAAATTTGATTAGACAGAATGGAATTAACAAAAAGGCTAAAACTTTATTAGTACAAACGGCTACAAAATATCATTCAATACTAGGGCATGACAATGAAACCACAAAATCACAAAAGTAAACTGAAATTGCTTTTTCGAAACGTTGGTTTTGGTCTACTTGAATCCGTCAACGTTTTGATTTTGAATTGAATCAAACCTCTTCCAAGGGGTTTGTTTATGTTTCAATTTTTGCAAACCGTAAATTGTTTACAAAAAGTTCTAAGAATAAAGTAATTTAAATTTTATCTAATCTAATTAAAACTAACACGTTCCAATTAAAAAGACACATTCATATTAGACCCAACCCAATTAAACCCAATACTTAACTCAATTAAACTCAATACCAAATTAGGCAATTACCCATCCCTATTAATTAATTAATTAAACCATACCAATTTATCCATCTATCAATCGTCCTTCCCAATCTGCTTTGGGCGTAATCAAATCCATTTCTTCAATTTTTAAAGCTAGACATTCTTTCTATGCCTATTCCTTGGAGGACCTTCTTATGCGGGAAGCTAAAGCAGAGAAAATGATTTAATGAATTACTTAAATGATCGTTATGAAGATTTGACCAACGAACATTTCCACATATTACTTCGGTGGAAATTGAATGCAAATAAATATAAGATTGTCTTCCAAATTGTCAAAAATATGTTAGTCATTCAAATGTCAACCATTGCATCTACATTCTCTATTAGTGATCGTATTCTTGATTCCTTTAAGAGTTTGTTAAGTACAAAGATGGTTGAGACAGTGATTTGTACTAAGAATTAGTTGCGTAATAATAATAAGAAACATATATGATTCATCAATATTTGGATGAGGTAGAAGTTACCATATATGGTTGGATTTGTATTTAGAAATAAAGCTGATTTTTAGGAATTAGATTTATTTACTTTCCTTGTATATTCTATGATTGTACAATATATACACACAATAGACACGGCAATAGAAAACAACGATTTTTACAGAAATTGTTCGACATTCCTTTGTCATGGTATCAGAGTTAGGGTTTAGAACTTACCGGCTGTGAGCTTTTCTTCTTCGATCGGACCTTCCTAATTCTGTTTTGGGCTGGTCGTTGGTGCGGTGCCTTCAGATTTTAGGTTTTCTTCTACGGGTTTCAGATTTTGGTGTGTACTGGAGCCTTCGCCTGTCGCGCTTCCTCTGGTTCTTTGAGACTGTGTTGGGCTTCCTTGGTTCTTCCTTCTTCCTGTTGCGCTTCCTCTGGTTCTTCGAGACTGTGTCGTCTCAGCCTCTTCCCGTGCCGGTTTGTATCTCATTTGGGCCTCCTCTTGATTATTTAATTATTTGGGCCCAATTTTTTTGTTGGGTATTTCATTTGGGCCTCCTCTTGGTTATTTAGTTCTTTGGGCCTCTACTTGATTATTTATTTTGGGGTCTCTTTATTGGGTTGAATATTTAATTCATCATGTCATCTGACAAGTTACTCATTTCTTATTCGGCTTAATGGCAAAAATTACTCGGCTTGGGAGTTCCAATTTCAACTATTTGTCAAGGCAAGGAGTTATGGGGTCTATCTTGATGGTAGTGATCCTGCTCCAAAAGATGCCGATGCTTTATCAAAGTGGGAAAACAAGGATGCTCGGGTTATAACCTGGATCCTTAGTTCGGTCGAACCTCAACTCATTCTCAATCTAAGGCCCTACAAATCTGCTGCTGATATGTGGGCTTATCTTGGCAAGGTTTACAAACAAAACAATACCGCTAGACGTTTTCAGTTGGATTATGAACTGGCTAACTTTACATGGAGAAGTCTATCAATTGAAGAATATTTTTCAGGTTTTCAAAATCTTTGGGCTGAATATTCGGATATTGTTTATGCTGATGTTCCAGCTACAGCTCTATCTGCTGTTCAAACGGTGCATGAAACAAGAGGGACCAATTCTTGATGAAGCTACGTCCCGATTTTGAGGCTGTGGGATCTAATTTGATGAACCGTCATCCTGTTCCATCTCTGGATACTTGTTTGAGTGAACTTCTTCGTGAGGAGCAACGTATCATTACCCAGGCTACCATGGAACAAAGGGATACTGTTAGTGGTCCTGTTACTGTGGCTTATGCAGCACATGGGAGGAATAAGGGTCGAGACATGCGTGCTGTCCAGTGCCATAACTGTAGAGCTTTTGGTCACATTGCTCGAAATTGTCCTAAGAAACTCGGTCATTATTGCAAGGAACCAGGTCATCACATCACCGTTTGTCCCATTCGACCTGCAAGGAAACAGACTGCTGCCTATCATGCCTCCACTGGTGCCTGGAGTTTTGCGTCATTGCCTGCTACCTCACATGGTGTTCCTCCTCCTCCTGCTTCTATGTCCACTCTCACCCCTGAAATGGTACAACAAATGATCAATTCTGCTTTCTGTGCCTTTGCCCTCTCAGGTACTCATGCATCCTCTCTTAAGCCATGGTTCTTTGACTCCGGAGCATCTAATCATATGACCAACTCAGATATTCCCCTTTCCAATGTCAAAAAATATCGTGGTAATCTGGAAATACACACCGCTAATGGCAGTTCTCTGCCTATTAGTGTTGTTGGTGATCTTTCCTCTTCTTTAACCAATGTTTTTGTGTCTCGTAATCTCTCTACAAATTTAATTTCGGTTGGTCAATTAGTTGATAGTAATTATGATGTCCATTTCTCTCGTTCTGGTTGTGTTGTGCAGGATCCGGTATCCGAGAAGATGATCGCGACGGGGCCTAAAGTAGGACGACTCTTTCCCTTGGATATTTCTCTTTTACCTCGTTCTCCTTTACTTTCATTTGCATGTAATGCTATTAGTGCTGATAATAAGTTGTGGTATAAACGTTTAGACCACCCAAACTCAGATGTACTTCGTACATTATTTCATTCCAATCTATTGGGTAATAAAACATGTTCTTCTGATTTTTCTTTTGATTGTGTTGCGTGCAAAATTGGCAAAAGTAAAATTCTACCTTTTCCCTCTCATGGATCTCGTGCCTCCCAATGTTTCGATATTATACATAGTGATGTTTGGGGGATTTCACCTATTATTTCTCACGCTCGATATAAGTACTTTGTTACATTTATTGATGATTTCAGTCGCTTTACTTGGGTTTATTTTTTGAGGGCCAAAGCCGATGTCATTTCAGTCTTTCAGCGTTTTCTTGTTTTTCTTGAAACTCAATTTTCTAGCGGTATTAAGATATTGCAATCTGATTCTGGGGGGAATATATGTCCAATGCGTTTCAGAACTTCCTCCAAACTAAGGGTATCATCTCCCAGCGTTCTTGCCCTTCGACGCCGCAGCAAAACGGTGTTGCTGAGAGAAAGAATCGTTACCTTCTTGATATGGTGCGAACCCTTTTACTTGAATCATCTGTCCCTTTTCGATTTTGGGGTGAAGCACTTTCCACTTCAGTTCCTTTAATTAATCGTTTACCCTCTCCCACTTTAAATCATGCTTCTCCATTCTTTAGGTTGTATGGACATTCACCGTCATACTCTGATCTACGTACTTTTGGTTGTGAAACAAAGCAGGTAGTTCCTGCTCATGAGCGCCATAAGCTTACTGCTCAATCTGTTCAGTGTGCTTTTCTTGGTTATGCTGTCTCTCAAAAGGGTTATGTTTGTTATGATCCTCACGCTCAACGCATCCGTATCTCTAGGAATGTGGTTTTCCTTGAAAACCAATATTTTTTTCAGTCTCATATTGCGCTGCCATCTACATCTCTATATGTCCTACCTAACTTCTCTGATTCACTTACTACTATGGTGCGGTTTAAACCTGGGCTTGTCTATGAACGACGTAATCGCGAGTCTGGTGTTGCTCCTTATGTGCCCCCTTCCGATCTTCCCCAGGCACCTAATCCTACTACGGTTCCCTCCTGTCCTCGTAGGTCTGCACGTCCTTCTCGACCACCTGATAGGTATGGCTTCTCCTCTCCCGTCTCTCTTGTAGCTACTTTATCTGCTGTTTCCATCCCTTCTTCTTATAAACAGGCCATGGAACATGAGTGTTGGCAGAATGCAATGACAGCAGAACTTTAAGCACTTGAGAAGAATCACACTTGGGACGTTGTACCTTGTCCTCCTACAGTGAAACCTATTGGGAGTAAGTGGGTTTTCTCTGTGAAACTTCGTTCTGATGGCTCTTTGGATAGATACAAAGCTCGTCTTGTAGCTCTGGGTAATAGACAGGAATATGGGGTTGATTATGAGGANTACAGTGAAACCTATTGGGAGTAAGTGGGTGTTCTCTGTGAAACTTCGTTCTGATGGCTCTTTGGATAGATACAAAGCTCGTCTTGCAGCTCTGGGTAATAGACAGGAATATGGGGTTGATTATGAGGAGACATTTGCTCCTGTCGCCAAAATGACCACAGTGCGGACAGTCTTAGCTATTGCTGCCTCCCAATCTTGGAAGCTCCATCAGTTGGATGTGAAGAACGTCTTTCTTCATGGCGATCTTCACGAAGAAATTTATATGAAACTTCCATCGGGTATGACTACTTCTTCTCATGACGTCTGTCGCCTACGACGTTCTCTGTATGGGCTCAAGCAGGCTCCTCGGGCTTGGTTTGAGAAGTTTCGTAGCACGCTCATTAACTTTGGTTTTACACAGAGTCAGTATGATTTTTCTCTCTTCCTCCACAAATCTGCCTTGGGTATAGTAATTCTGTTGATTTACGTGGATGACCTTATCATTATTGGCACGGACCGTCGTTTCATTTCTAAGCTTCAACAGTTATTGCATGCAACTTTTCACATGAAAGATCTCGGCCAGCTTACATACTTCTTGGGCCTCGAGGTCCATCATCGAGATCAAGGTCTTTTCTTAAACCAGCATAAATATGTTCAGGATCTTATTGCATTGGCTGGTTTGGAGAACTCTTCTTCTGTCGATACCCCTATGGAAGTCAATGTGAAGTACATGAAAGATGAAGGGGATCTTCTAGAAGACCCTACTCTATATCGTCGTCTAGTTGGGAGTCTTATACCACCACTCGCCCAGATATCTCTTATGTCGTGCATTAAGTCAGCTAGTTTATGTCTTCCCCTCGGCATCTTCATCTTACGGCTGTTCGTCGTATTGTTCACGATCTACGTGGATCACCTACTCGTGGATTGTTCTTTCCTAAAGGGTCTTCTCTTCAGCTCTTAGCCTACAGTGATGCTGATTGGGCTGGTTGTCCGGATACACGTCGTTCTACTACGGGTTGGTGCAGGGGCGGATCTACAGTAGGGCCTAGTGGGGCACGTGCCCCACTAGGTTTTGAATATTTTTTTTTTTTATTGTTAAAGGAAATAGACTTCTAGCGCAGAAAGATAACCCTCGTCTCTCGACTCTCTTCTCTCATTTCTCTTCAAAATCGCACCCAACAGTGGCAGTTGCACCACATCTCCGTCATCTCTCCCACCGTCCCAACTCCCACGGCACTCTCCCACACCACACACGGCCGACACACCGCACACGGCCACCCACCCCACGGCTGACGAGTAACGGCATTGAATAAATCTTGACATTGTCTCAGTGTCTCTCCCTGCTCCACGGCTCCGTCTTCGTGCCTCTGCCCGTTCCAGCTCTCCCTCCTCTCTGAGCTCTCTCGGTCTCCCCGCCGGCACATCCTGGACCCCTGGTTGTCATTGCTCGCCGCTCCGGTGACGAGGTAAC
>CAIGRQ010290758.1:0-16098 GCA_903798375.1 Fraxinus sp. D2006-0159
ATTATAGTACTTAGTGGTATTAAATTACAATCCATGTGGGTTCGACACTCTACTCTAGCACTATATTACAAAACTTGACACCGTACACTTGCGGCATAAATTCACGTTATAGAAAACGCGTGACAGTTACACTGTTACATAGAAAAGTGTAAACTTGAATGTAATCCATAATATACATGTAGCATGGTCGAAATCAAGAAATAAGACAACAAAAAACACGTTCAAAGACGCGTTGATTCTATGAATACTCGAGAAACCAAAATTTCAACACAAAATGGAGTGGAGCCCACGTTACATTAAGTAATAATATGAAGAATGAGTGGCATCCATCAATGTGCTTTATGGACAAATTAATGGACATTAATTTACTCGACATTGTCAAAGGTTTCCCAGCATTAACAAATGCACCTTTGTCAGGTTCTTCCACAGCTAAGCAAGACAAACAAAAACAATATTAAGGTGGGAACACTTGTGTTTTGTGCCCACCCACTCATTTTTCTTCAATCAGTTGAAATACTTTTGAAATGAAATTCTTGTGCTTACAAAATTCATGAAAAAAAAAAAAAAAAGTTGCATAAATTTGGAGAGTCTGAAATAGGAGAAGAAAGATGACTAAATTCCTGTCACTTTCTCTCTCGACTAAGCATTATTGACAAAAAAAACTTGAATCAACTTGACTCTATGCATGAACCAGTATGTTAAACAAGTTAAATCCAATCCAAGCATCATTTGTTAGAAACTATATGTACATTAGTTTTGATTTTGGAGCAAAATTCTGCTAGGCATAAAGACAATGCCTTGCTTCCATTGGAATCTGTATACTCTCCTCAACTTCAGGAACCAAAAAAAATCTAACCCACATTTTCTATTCTTCATTTACAATTGCAGCAGAACTGAATCATTAAAGACATGTTCCTACAAGTTTCAAGTAGAGTCTTGTCTGAAGATTCTTAATATGAAATCCCGGAAACGCCTTGAATACTGGCTAGGGTCAACTGCAGATATTGAAGTTGGATCATAATGGAATGACTTGTATGCATGTTCAAGCTTCTTGCTAATATCATAATCTTGCAATATATCAATTATACCCAAGATCAGGATGACATCATAGTATTCACCAGTTGGTTCCATAATGAGCTCACTATCATTCCTTCTTGTCCCCAGTTCGGCCCGTGCTGGTATGTTCATACCTAATCTAATGGTAATGAAAAACAGCGTCATTAAGTTGAATAGTGAACTTAAAAGCATCTTATCTTCCATAGCATTACATTCAGGATATGTCAACTGATTGAAGCAAAAAAGTTTTCTGAAGGAATGAAGAAAATAATATTCAAGGATCGCGCTGTCATGTTAACTTAAGTATCCTTTGTACTCAAACGTATCAACTGAATAGTAGAAAAAAGTTTGAGCTATGAACACCAATGTCAAATTGAACGTTTATAATATTTAGTGAAAAAGTGTGTTCAAAATTTTAATTAAGTTCACACTACATGGATTAGCATGTTTTATACTGGGTTATGATCAAAATCTGACCTAGATAGTTCTGGAGCTGCTTCTCCACTGACTTCATCTCCATCCCCTACAAAATTTCACGTTCTTCCACTTAAGCAAGTATTAAAAAGAAAAAGTAAACTAACTTTTTTTTTTTATTATATTGCAGATATCTAATGAATACTGCGTACTGAACATATTGAGAAAAAAAAAAGGATTTATAGAGGTTAAATATATACCACTAGGACTTTGGACTTGGGAAATACTAGTCTCTGTTGTTAGTGGTTCCCCAGTACGTGATATTTGTATAAAGTGAATCCCGACCAAAAGACTGTAATCCATAATTCTCTCCTGCTCAAGGAAATTGCAGTCCCTGTCAACTTGCCTGCATAGGGAAAATCTCAGCCTATGAAAGAAAGTGTTAAGGATAATTATTTGTGCTGGATTCATCATTGAATAGGCTGCACTATTTCGAGATGCTGAGCTTTTCCTATGAGGAAAATGTTATTAAATGTGAAATCATTTAGAAAGACAAATTTTATAATGAAATCATTAGGAAATAAAGAAGTTTATGGATCACAGAAATTGCATATAGTTTGTCAGTTAAGCAAACATGATAAGGAGTAAGAGTCATGCAAGTAAAAGAAGAAAAAATAGAGTCGAAATTGATCACCTGCAGAACTCTTGGAACCAAGATTTCTGCAATCGGAAGATATAATTCAGATCAAGATCCTTGAGAGTGGTTGTTGAATCAATTTCAGATTCAGGTCTGTCAGTTAAACGACCCTGTGAAGAACCTTTCAAGTCAAAACGTCGATGAATGGCATACCCGGTGCAAAACAAATTTCCCATTATAACAAACCGCACCTGCTCATAAAGAAAATCCACAACTATAAAAACAGAGACATTATTATCATGATCAAAAGTGTATTGATGAAAGAAATGACAGTCTAGTGATCATTTTAACTACCTTCTTGTGTGCATGTCCACTCATCTTCACACAATGAAGGCCGAAAAATTTGGTTACCAAGGTATTCTCAAAGGCTCGTACATGATTGTAATAAGCTTGAAGCATTCTTAACAACACCTACAATTATATTATTGAACAGAATTAGGATGCTATCTAGTTGAAGACAGAATACAGCAATTATTTCCAAGATTGTGTTTTCGCTGTAAAACATGAACATAAACAGAAAATTAATGTTCATTGTTTCATCATCAATTTGTCCAAATAACTTGAAAGAAATGGCAAATCATCCATTTTTTCCTTGATATTTTAGTCATTAGCAACTGATATATAAATATTTTTCATGCCAGCACAAATTCAAGTTTGAGCAATTTCCAAATTCTTGAGTGACATGTACAAAAATTCATCGTACTGCAAAATTTCATATAGGAACTCACTTTTACTTCTGACTTCTTCATGGTCTTAATCATGTATTTGTCATCATTGGTCGAGTAAAAGAAGCTTCCACTTTTTCCAGGAGATGAGAGCAGCCGAAGGGCATCATCTCCACATATGGATATCATGTAATCAGCCGGATCCACCTTAAACAATTTTCTTAATGTCCTGAAAACAGAATCATTGTGTCGAATCAGGCCATTTGGTGCAAATGGACAAGGCATTATCGGAAATAATGAGTTCCTGTTAACACTATGTCACACATGCTTTTATGTCTGACCTGAAAACTAAGGGGCAGTAATCCTTCCATTTGAACGCACACGATTGGTGAGGCGGAGTATGTTTTGATCCTTGTGGGGGAAATCGCGTCCATATTTTCTCCTTGGGATTAAAAGCTGTATCTCTCAGATCAAGGGATGTAGCTGGAGCAGGTCTTCCTACAGAATGTCTGATTGATGGTACCAAATGAGATGTAAACAGAAATATAGATCTAGCAACATATCACGAAGAACACAATTAAGACGAATATAACTGAAATCACACCATCTGGAAGCAAATTAGTATGCAGAGTTTATAATAACTCAATTGGTTCTACCTCCACTTATTGCCATATATTCTCTAAATCATTTTAGTATATGCCCGCACATCCATCTTAGCATCCTCATTTCCATATCGTCCTTTCAACAGTCCAACAGTTAGTACAATCATAACAGGTCCAAAAATGTTCATAAAGCTAGCCTTTTGACATTACAAGGATCTTCTTATCACACAGAATTCCTACAGCACTTTCTCTAACCACTCTAATCCTATGCAAAACAAGATTCCGCGTCGAGAAATAACACGCATCATTTACATGTAGCGAACAACCTATTTATGAATCCAACCATGAATGCAGTTAATCTATTCAAACAAAAGTCATTTTTCCTTTTACCAAAATGAGAATTAAGAGCCAGAATCCATTAAAAACAATTTTATACCTTATTCCAAGCTGCAAATTAAGCATGAGCTCATAATTCTTATGCCCTTTAGAAATTGTCTCTCCCTGCATTTTGGTTGGCTTTCCAATGATGTCATCGTCGTCCACATGGGCAACCGACATTGCTGTAAATATGCTGTTTGCCCTTTTCTTTGCACCAGCTTGTGATTTCTTCACCTTGATAATGTTACTCAGTTTTTTGTTCATTCTTCTGTCTCTCTGCACCTCAGAATCCCATATTTTGATTATTTTTCATCAACTCAAATCATAAACCTTCCTTTTTGCCAAGAACGTGTGGCCTAAAAGCAAACCGATAACCATATTTTCAACAACCCAAAAGACCATAATACATGTATTTTTTTGCTCATTTGCTTAAAATGGTGTCTGATGTTTTATACATTTATGAAGAAACAGATGGCGTTGGTTTGTCAAGAAAGAAACAAAATGGGATGACAATATCCAGAAATAAAGGAACCCAATATCAAGAACATTAAAATATAAACCTTTTTGCTTTGATTTGAGCAAAATGCCTAATGTTTGTTTGTGTTTGTCAAAAGATATGTGCAAAACAAGAAGAGCCGTTTTGATGCAGGCAGGAAAAGCAAAAGACAGGAACCTAGCAATGGAGGCCTTTTCCTTTTGTTAGAAGAATTTTCTTTTCTTTTCTTTTTTCTCTTTCGTTTAAATTTTTTTTTTTTCATTTTTAACTCATTTTTTGATTTTTTGTAGCAAAATTTTCATTTTGATAGACTATTTTTTTGGGTTCCAAAATCATCACTAAAGTTACAATTTTATTTTAGTTGGTCATCAATAACGATTTGTGATTGTGACGTGAATTACCCTTTTTCTTACAAGAAAAATATATTTTATTATTATTATTTTTGGCGTGGATGCATGACAACAATGCAGAATTATACTTTAAATATGAAAATTATGTTGTTGAAATGCAACTTTTAACAAAGTAGCATCTTGTATAAAGATAAATGTTATCAAGTCAAAAAAACAAGAGTATTACGCAACATAGTTAACGATACCTATAATATTCATAATATTTAGAATCAAATAAGAAATGACACTAAATTATGTGAAGAATCCTTACTTGGTGGCTAAACCAAAACCAAATAGTTCAAATATCGAGTTTGAAAAATAGAAAATAAATTGAGTGACTAAAATGAAAATTCGATCAAATTAAGGTGACCTCTAGTTTTATCTATTTTTGTCTCCATTTTAGTGAGAGGCGACAATTGAATAAACACATATTCTTTAGGTTGGGGGTTTTGGTCCCTAAATGTACTGTCAAACCTAACAAATGGAAGGACAAGAGAGACATCAATATTTGTTGTCACCATAAACATCAATGGACAC
This sequence comes from Fraxinus sp. D2006-0159, assembly GCA_903798375.1. Taxonomy (NCBI): domain Eukaryota; kingdom Viridiplantae; phylum Streptophyta; class Magnoliopsida; order Lamiales; family Oleaceae; genus Fraxinus; species Fraxinus sp. D2006-0159. The sequence continues at coordinate 5,235 of CAIGRQ010290758.1, forward strand.
AATTATCAGTCGAACTAATTTCAATGTAAGATCTGCTTGCCACGTTGTTGTGTGATATTATCCCTTTGAATAAGAGATTTGCATGTGCTATATGTCTATAATGTATACTAAAACTTTTTTGATGTTGATTTTTCGAAAATATATTTTGTGATAAATGATTTTTTTGAAAAAATTATGGTTAAAAGGTAGTGAAAAGTTATATATTTTCGTATAAAATTAGTTATTATGATAATGTATGGTTGAAAATGAGTTTAAGCAATAAAAAATTAAAAATAGGCTCAAACGAGGGATTATACTAAACACATCAGGAGGCGCTTGATTTTCTTTTCAATTTTTAGTTTTGTAAAACATTCAAAACTTGTTTGGTTTAATATTTTTAAAAATATATTTTCAAAAACATTATTAAAATGTATAACCTAAAAAATCATATTTTTGAACACTCGAAACATTCAAAACAAGGGAAATCATTTACCGCATAATTGTACTCCAATTTCAAAACTCTTTGATAGCAAAGCAAAATCAAACCAAAATCCCTAATTCCGACACTCCCCTTCCTCATCATCCTTTCAACTATACTCCTCTTCGGTGATTCAGAAACAGACACGAAATTGACGTTCTCCTCTTCGACCATCGTCTCTTGCTTTGAGACAGCAACTCACGAGTCATCGTTTTCCACCCCCAAAGTTGACAAGATCTCACTCCTCACAATCAACACCTCCAGCTTCTTCCCAGTACTACAAGCTACTTGTAGTGTGATATCGATTAACTACTTATGAATTTATGCTCATAAAGAGTTTATTTTCTCTGTATGAAGAATTGGAGTTTTGGTTTTTGAATTTATTTATCTGGATGATTGTGATAATATATGGTTTTCAGATTTTTTGCTTTTATTTTTTTGGATTTCCCTTCGTTATCTCTCTTATTGGGTGTGTGAATGCTAGCGAAATGGAACAAGAGATTGTTGGTGCACCAAGTCCCTATCTGTCCCTCGTTCCTTAAAGCTCATTTTTCAACCACAAATTTCATGGGTTCGCAGCTTTTTTCGACAACATATTTCATCAATTTTTATTAAAATCTACAAAAATTGTAATTTTATCTATACCAAACAAGGGCAAAAATAAAATTAGAAAAATGGAAAGAAGGGAAAAGAAATGGGTAAAACTTTTATAGAATAAACAATCTTGCTATATGTACACTAACTTTGACATTATAGATGACATTTTTGTAATTCGGTAATTTTTTATACATTGATTTTAACAATACTTTAAACAATCAATGACACGGATTTTGACAACTTATATTAGCCCCCGTTTGGTGCACATTATTTCCAAAAGAATGTATTTTTTTTGTTGATGTGATGAAGAATATGTGGTTGAAAAATAAGGAAAATTTATTGATGTGATGAAAAATATTATTTTATTGAAGAATATGTTGTTGAAAATGAGTATAAGAATGTGAATAAAAAAAAATGTGACCAAAACAAGAGCATAATGTCATCTAGAAATGTACATTTAAATTACTTCTTGAACAAAATATCATGAAATAATTTTTAAAAATTTCAAAACGTATTTTTTAAGTTTCTATTTTGAGAAATAATTTTGGAGAATGACAAATCAAATACATTTTCTTCTATTTTAAAACAAACACTTAAAATAAAAAATAGAAAATGAATTCAAAACCCATAGTTGGAAACTGGGGTTAGTATTCGAACATAATATAGCTTTACTTCTTTTTGAAATAATGATGTGAGTGAATGATCACACTTGATATTCATCTCTTTTAGTTTTGTGGGGGTACTTTCTACTTATGTGAAATGATAGTCGTTTACTAAATCCCGATTTGATAATCATTCATTTTTATTTTTTTTCGAAACTCATTTTTAATCACATTTTCACAATGAAATATTTTGCACGTAAATTCAAAAAAAAAAAATCATACTTTTTAACTACACATACTTCAAAAAATCACTATTTTAAAAATCATTTTAATGATTATCAAACTGGGGTTAAATTCTAATTCTTATTTTAATGATTATCATTTTGGCATTTGTATAAAAAGGTAATATGTAATAAAGTCAAAACTAGTTAAACCCAGCTAGCTTTTTTTTATTTAGCATCAATTTGTTTTCATTTTTTAAAAAATTCGTTTTCAATTATATATTTTATAAAATTCACAATTATATCAATATTTTAGCAATATATTTTATTAACTTTTATTAAATATTTTTTTTTTCAACTAAATCAAACATCTATGAGCTTAGGGTCCATTCAATTGGTTTTAAATTCCACAAAAAATATCACATTTGAAGAATTCAATTTCTACTTTGGTTGTTTGATACGAAATTGAAAGTGGAGTTCGAATTTCAAAGTACAACCACTTTAAGTTGAAAAATAAAAACTCAAATACTCCATAGAAATGCATTTTTTCATGAAATTAGGAAAAAAAACCAAGTTTAAAGTAGTTATACCTTAAAATTCGAACTTCATTTCCACTTTCGTATCAAACAACCAAAGTAAAAATCGAATTTTTCGAATGTGATGTTTTCATGGAATTTAAACCAATCAAACGAATCCTTAATGTTTTATGTTCCAAACACCTTCCTATGAGAAAGTCACATCCCTCTATGTCCATCAGACCATCGCCTATTAAGCCCGTGTTTGATTTACATTACTTTTAAAATACGTTTTTCTTCCTTTTATTTTCAACCATACATTATTAATAAAATAATATTACACGTAAATATAAATTTTTTCTTTATTTTTTAACAACTCATTCTCCGTCAATCTACTGTTTTAAAATACATTCTTAACAAACAACAAAGGCTCAAATAGGTCTCTTAACATAAGATATCCCTCTATTTATTTTCGCCCTTAGATGCGAAGATTGTGTCACTATCTATCCCGACTAATACAATAACATAAACGTCTCTCTTTTTCTCTTCTTCGGATAATTCATTGTTTGCGATCAGCAACCGCCGTCGAACTTGAGGTGCTAGAGCACTGCAAGTCGAGCACATTGACAGGAGTGAATGAACTCGAACCCATGTCGAGTACTGATTCATAACCATCCATTGCTATTTCTTGCATCAAATTGTAACAATTCAACAAATTATTCTGTACAAGGAATGGCAAAAAAGAAGTAAATAGAGATGAACCAAAATGGAAACTGCGAAAGGGAAATGACAATATGACATTACCTTATTTACATAGGAACAGCTGCAGATTGCATTTCTGAAGCTAGCAAATTGTAAAGGAAACCATTCATGAGCAGCGGATAATAAGGCCGAGGCCGAAATTATTGATGGCTTGAACTCGAGGAGCTTGATATCTGATATTCAATGATGACAGTAAGAAAAATAAGCTAAATTCTTGTTAACTGTAGCGTTGACTACTCTATGGACTAACCATTTTGAGCTTTTAGTATAATCTCAGTGGCTCTGTTTTTCAATGCTTGCCTTGATGGTTGATCCTTAAATTTGAACAATGAGACAAAGAAATGGATAAAAGAAAAAGGACTGATTGAACGCATTCGCCATTTTAGAGCACCAAGGATCAACAACTCCATTCGCTCTATGGTGTGTGAATCAAAAATTATACCTCCATCATTCTGCCCAAAAGATTATACGTTTCTAAATTATAATCAATAAAAATCTTAACATAATTTTCATTCGACGTGCGAAAACGCAGAAATACCTGAATATCAGTAATAAAACACTCTTCTTTTCTCATCTTTAGTGCTAATGAAACGCAAGTAATCGCCAAAAGTCTCAAGATCCACGGCTTCCCTTCCTGAAAAACCAAGAATTCATTACATCTTTGACGATCGAAGATGGGTACAATTTTATAGGCTTACGTTGAAGAAATTTACCAGTATACATTGAGTAGAAAGGAACCGATCCAGGTAATTGATGGCAAGATAAGATAAAAATGGATCATAATTTTGAGAAAAACGTAACACCAAAGAAATGGTTTCGCGCCGAACCGCAACACGTAAATCTGTTTCCTCAAGGAATGATTTTGAAGGCATGTGATCAGTCTCAATGAAAAAAAGTGTATCTGAAGTCGGCAATGGATTTTCAAGGTCAAACTCAAACTCCATCGATGAACCTTTGAACCTCTCTCTTCAATACATTGTTTTGTGGGTTTTTTCTTTCCTTTCTTTACCCTGGTGGCGTGGCGTGGGGGTGGTGAGCAGAGGGAAGTAAATGATAAAGAAGAAGAGATGAGCTGTCTGGTTGCAGTCCTCTTTACATTTCACATTGGGAAGGAAAAATATATACGTGGGGAAGACCGTAGAGTTTTAATCAGGTGCGCATGAGGACTACAGTTAAGAATTTACTTTTAACAAATGTTGAAATGGGTGGAGGGAGGAAATATTACCACCAGTGTTTTTTAGGGTACTCAATTTCATTGAAGGCGGGGATAGAGCTTGTGGTTTAGAGGATTAGAACAGGTGACTACAAACTATGAAGTTGAGAGTTCAAATCATCCCTAATTGCACAAAATCGACTCGGAGGAGTACATTTTTCTCTGGGGATAAAAAGAGTAATATTATTCAACATATTTGATATTAAATATCAATTAAGTTATTCATATAATTGAACTTATCAAATGTGATCAACTAGATTGATACTCTAGTACCATTAGTTCTAAATAGCATTATTCGTTCGAAAAGTTTAAATGGTGTAGCGATCAAAAGCATCGATGATTTTCGTTAGGAAAATCGTTACTTTAGAGTTTATGATAGGAGACAATTATTATGCTTTAATATCATTGAGAAGACCTTTTTCCATTATTTTAAAATTAGACGTTTGTTTTTCTCATAAATAAAGTTTTGCTATTTATTACTTGTGCTTGTAATCTATTTACATATCATATCATTTGACTTATAATTATATTAAGGACGATACTCAATAATCAAATAATTTAAAGCTTAAATTATTAAAGAGATATTGCTTGTATTTAGAGCCTATTTGGTAGAGATTAAAATCGGATTAAAATTAAAAAATTAGTCGTTATTATTGACTTTTATTAGACGGGTAAGACCCAACAACAATCATATTTTTAATTTTAATTGGATTTTAATGATTACCAAACACGCTTTTAATTAAATCCCATCTTTAACATACATCTCTATTATGTATTGAATTCATAATTGAAGATAGGACAGATTTGAATACATATATGATGGCCAAAATTCGACTTTAGTTGGCAAAATGCAATTATAGCTGCAAACCATTTACAACTTTATTTAAATCAATATAAGCAGCAGTCAATTTTGTTTTTTTTTTTTCCCCTCATTGTGTCATTATATGGCATATTTGGTACGGTTAGTTCTTTATAATTATGATAAATATCGATACACTTGTTTCTAATTCTATTTACTTCAGTTCAATTTAACCTCTAATCGTCACAGATTCATTTACCATTATGGTTTTCAAAATAGATCGAGTTAAAAATTTTCTTTGTTCCTTCGAATCATGCTCACTATTCTACTTCAATGTTTTTTTTTTTTTTTTTTTTTTTTATTGCTGATTCGAATAAAGTTATTTCAATGGATACTTGCTTGTCCAATTTGTTTAACAATGTACAAAATTATGTAAAACGACTTTATCACTATTAAAGATTGATCATAATAATAATAAAAGAATACCCGTAAAATATCAATGACCAAACCGCATATAAGCGTCAATTTATTGCAGTTTATGAGAAGTAAAACCAATTACAATAATGATAAATAACAGAATAAGTACCATCCCTTAATAAATTTTTGCAACACATTAAAGGGGGTTTCTGATAAATATACTACTTATTGTTAGACTGTAATTTAAAAAAAAAATTTAAATAAATCCATGGTTTAAAATTAATTTATTCTTCAAAAATAAGAGTTTTAAAATGTACTCGTTGCACTAATGTAAATTATATTATTCATTAATTTTTTCCTTCAATAGCAAATTAACATTTTAGATAGTTTTATTTTCATAATTAATGAATATATCATGTTTCTACTTTTTGTATTTGTATCTATACTTTTGCTGATAAGTTGGCTGGTATATACTGAAATATGACTTATTTAGCATATGTTTGGTATGGATTAAAATCAGATTTTTAGTAAATCTTGATAGAAATTGATGAAATATGTAATTGAAACTAATCTTTAATTTTAATTTTAATTAAAATTTAAATTTTAATCGGTATGAAACAAGAGTTTAAACAATTGACCACCATCCCAATAATTTAATATATTTCCTTTTTATATGTAACTTAGATTACACAATAGTTGAAGAAACAAAGGTCAATAGACCACTACAAAGTGGGGCTCACACTTTTTCAAGGATATTATCTTGGACATGTCCAAAGGCAAGGACAAACTTTAAATCTTTTGGTTCACATAAAAAATTGGAAAATCCACTTCCCCAATTCTAACAAACAAAACCCAACAAATTTTGTACAATAAAGAATTGTAATTTCAGAGCGACAGCTTGGTTTCGTGTCCTCAAATATATGACCATTTTCTCACAATAGGTTAAATTCATCATACCACCTAATTTTATATTTGGTGTCACTGTGATCAATTAATTCGATTTTGTTTTACCATGATTATTCAACTTTATATTTAGTGTCGCCTTGGATATCCAATTTCATTTAATTTTTTACCATAGCCACTCAATTTCATATAGAATTTCACCATGGTCATCCAACTTTTTTTCATTACTTTCATTAATTTCAAATGGGTAAAACGGTAACTTTGCATTATATATATAAAATAAATATTTAAAAAATTAAAATAACAACTTATTTTAAAAACCTTACTTAAAAAATAAAATAAAATAAAACTTATTTAACAAAAAGTTACTCAGAAAAATAAAATAAAATAAAAAGCTATTCCAAAAAAGACATTCCTTAAAAAAAATCATTTAAAAAATAAAATAAAACAAAAACTTATTTTGAAATAAACGTTTTTAAAATGTTCTTTTTTTAAAATTTTTTTTTATATATATAATATTGAGTTACAGTAATACCCATTTTAAAATTAGTAAAAATAGTAAAAAGAAATTGAGTGGTTATGATGAAATATTATATGAATGAGGTGGTCATGGTGAAATTAAAATCAAATGGAATGGGTATGGTGAGTCTTTGACACTAAATAAAAAATTGAATGATCATAATAACACTAAATATAAAGTTGGATGACCATAAATAATTTAATCCTACTACAATAGCAATATTATGAGTACTTAGGACAAAAACAATTGCAATTTCTATGCAGACATGTCTTTGTTAGGCTATCTATACTTGTAGTGCAATTATAAGCATACGACTTTTATGGGGTTTTGGTGTAAACCAAAGTCAAGGTGAAAAAATGACTTGCACTGTTAAATTAGATAATGACAAGCTTTTAACATGTGAATTTGGGAATGTGAAAGGGAAGACAAGGTTCACGTTATGCAATCTAACCCCTGTTCGGAGGGGATTAAAATATGATTTTTAGCAGATTTTAATAGAAATAGATAATATGTATGGTTGTAAAGTTGTAGAAATTCATAAAATATGAGGTTGAAATGAATTGTTGACTTTGACTCAGATTAAAATTTAAATTTTAATCAATATCAAATAGGAGCTAAGTCTTTTTACCAACGAGAAATTACATCGGTACGAAAGTTAATATTTCACTGATGATTATTTTTTTTCATATTTAATGGCTTAAATTTTTTGTTAGACAAGTTAAACATGGTTCAAGAAAAGGAGAAGGTTGTGATTCAAATCTCGTGCAAAATTTTTAATAAAGGAGAAGGTATTGATTTCGCCTAATTTATTTGTAGTCGAATAAAAAGGCAAACGACTATGAAGAAGACATGAGATGCAAATATAAGTTGGACTGTGCTTAAAAGTAAATTGAACTTATTTATCACATGAAGCGAGGTTTACTCAGTGCACACTCAGCTGCTGCGAATTCCTACGTCAAAAAAAATAAAATAAAATAAAAAAATCTTAGCTCTTTCTTGAATTATGTAAACATGCATAAATTTGCAGCAGGATCGATTGAGTGCATCTAAAGCTGCATGTAATGTTTGCCAAGTGAATAGAAAATAGCAAAGATGCACAGTGTGCTCAGAAAAATAAAATTAATTAACAAAATGTTTAAATTGGACCTCAAAAACCTTCTTTTGTCATATTCCTGCTTCCCAAAATTTGATAAGCTATTTGTGTGTTACATTTGACAAAAATAAGCAGCCAGCAGCCTAAGCCTTGGAATTAAGCAAATGGTTAGAATCTTTTCCTTTTATCTATTCCTAAAAAAATTGATTTTGACATATTTATTCCAAGATTTATATTTGAGTCATTAAACAATATACATCATTTAATAATAATACCTTTTTTTTTTTGGAAACTAATAATGATTGATTAAATGTAATTATTTTATATGCATCATAAATCAAATTGACCTCCTAACTCAGATGACAATCTAAACCCCACTCCCTTGTGTGATGTGTTGCAAGTTTGTTGTGGAGCGATGATACAAAAAATATAAAATAAAATAAAATATTTGAGATTCTTGCATTTTCAAAGACATCTTGATCTCCATTCAAAATTTCCATGACATTTGATTTCCCAACCTTCAACATCTTCATAATCAAATTTTTAAATATAAATTCCCTGAGTCCCTGTTTGACCTTCTTTAGAGGGTGTTTGGTAGAGATTAAAATCGGATTTAAATTGAAAAATTAACCGTTATTGTTGATTTTTATTAGATAAGTGGAATTCAATAACGACTATATTTTCAATTTTAATTGGATTTTGAGTTCTATCAAATAGGCCCTATGTAAGAGCATCTCCCGTGGTGTAAAATAAATAAATAAATATATATATATATATATATATAAAGAACTTTAATTTTTATTCATTTTCATATGTTTGGTATTATAATAAGTACGTTTTAAACTTTACATAATATATAATTATTACGTAAAAACTAAAAAAATATTCAAATATTATTACATAAATTAAACAAGATTTATTTCAGCTAAAATCAATGTTTGCAATTAAAAATAATAATAATAATAAGATTTAAAAAAGGAGAAACGATAATAGTTTCTAATTGTATTATGGCCCCATTTGGTACGACTTAAAATCCAATTAAAATTGAAAATATGGCCGTTATTAGATCCCACCCGTCTAATAAAAGTCAACAATAACGGCTATATTTTCAATTTTAATCTGATTTTAATCTCTATCACACACACTCTATATATACATAATGGTGAAATAAGAAATACAAAATTATTTTTTAAAATTAGATTTTTTGTAAATTACGATAAAAGATTTTGAAAGGTATGGTCGAAAAGTTGTTGAACTCAAGAAATATGTGGTTGATATTGATTGACTGACTGTGACTTAGATTAAAATTTGATTTTAATTCGAAACAAACATGCCACTTGATGGGAAGTTTTTGTAATTCTTGAAACAAGAAGGGTATTTCTGTCACTGTCATAAACGTCAGGGACCTTTCTTAAAAATGTAAGAAACAATTTTCTCTGGCTTTTCTTTCCAGAATATTGTTCGGTCCAATGAATTATATCGCGCGGTGGCTGTGACTTTTACATTTCAACTGAAAATTACTCTCCACTCAAGTAAAAAGTAAACAAACTTTGAGAAATTAAATTCAGGAATTGCGATAACTGGGGGAAAAAATTACAAGTGGGGTTCAATTCAGATCGAATTTTCTACGTTTGGACTAGAAAGGAAAATTAATTAAGGTATCTACTTTAATAATGTTTCTATTGATTATGTGTGTTTCTGTAATATAAGACTGATCTTTTTTTTTTTTGTGATTGCTATTTGTTCGCCTTTTTTTTTTTTAAAGTAGTGGATTCTGTTTTTTAGATGTAATTGAGGTTGTAATTTGAAATGATTCCCATACGAAATCCTTTTATTTTCAGATCGTGGATTTTTTTATTTTTTTTTTGAAAAATTGTAATTGGTTGACTGGTTCTCGATGTATTCAATTTGATTTGTGAATGTGAAAATAGCATTTAGTGCTCTGGATTCCTATCAATGATAGCTGGTTTTCTTCTCGATGTTCAGAAATTTGAAGTGTTTGTTGTAAAAGTTCAATGGCAAGGATCAAACCTCAAACTCTATTGCAACAGAGCAAGAAGAAGAAGGGACCGAGTCGAATCAGTGTTGCTACCACTGTAATTTACGGCATCGTGGTTGTTGGCATGGTGCTTTTCATTTTTGCCACCTGCAGATACTGGTCTAAAAGGTTTGCGATTTTATTGTCTTTTTTGAACTCTGTAAGTTCAGTTCCACGTGCACTCTAAGCTGCTCATTTAATGATCTTGGATTTAAATGTGTCTTTAGTAGATTTTGGAATTTATTTCAATTTTGGAAAAAAAAAAATAAAATTGTTTTGAGTTCTCCATTTGAGTTGTACTCGCATTGTCCTCCTTAGTCTTATCAATTTAAAAGTTTTATAGTAAAGATTGACGGTTTGAATGCGTCACTATGTATCTCATAGTATGTTTGTTTGTATGTAGTGATTAGATTGTGGGATCATAATGCAGATTTTAACATTGAATATTTCAGTTGAATATTTTGTTTTGGATGAAAGTGATCGATACATGTGCTGGAAATAATAAATTTTAGAAATGTACTAGATGATACCAAATTGAAGGATAATTATTTAATTGTATGTGAAATAGATTTGATTGTCAAAATGCACGTCCTTGAAAATAACTATATCTTATGTTCATAATTCTCATGTGCTTATCTCTGTTTAGGTCAAAACTTCACATGGAGGATACATCATCAGCTGTGGAGGTATGATTTCTTCCCCTACAAGATTCCATAGCTATTTCTTA